>CANYBF012191582.1:0-13222 GCA_948192965.1 Dalechampia spathulata
TGAATAAATAACTGGTAAGGATTTGTTTATCCTTCAGACTTCTATTCCGTAAGTTTGTGAAAACTTTTAAATACAGTACTTGGCAGTACCTTAAATTAAGTGATAGTATTAATGGTTTATAATAATGAATAAGTATGACGATACTTAAATTATAATATGTATGCAAATGATAATTCTGATATGATGATAAGGTAATTATGATATTATGATAATCCAGGGACTGAAATCAATTAGATGTTATTTAATAAATTGCAAAGGATAGTAATATTTAATTATGTGTTATGAAATAATTTTTTTTTAAAAAAAATGTACGCAAATCCCTTGTAGGATGTTTATTGATTTTCTAGAAGAGAAAGTTAATAGTCATTCTACCGGAGCATGTCTACGTGGGTAAAAGACGTGATAAAGTATACCCAAAATTAAATATATAAGCAGATATATCACTCCATTCATGCCATTTACGTAAATCCACTAGATTAACCCATTTACATATTCTGTTTCACAAAAACCCGTCCCTAACACTATATCGATCCCCTGTAATAGTAAATTCCAAAAATATTTAACATCAACTCCCCCATTTCATATAATAACACCTCAATATAACTTCCTTGCCGTAACAATTACTTCTCGCCCCCCCCAAAACAGAAACATGCAAGCCGCAAAGAAAGAGAAGAAGCCAGATATTCACATGCAACCCAAGCTTCATTAGATATATACATGTATGCCTACCTTATAAAATGGGAAATGAACTATTAGCATTTTAGCTCTTCAATAATCTAGTGCAACCAGCACATCTAAGACAAAGTAGCAACCAACTCAAAAGAAATGCAGAAATGGTGGACAAGAGAAGAACTTGTACAATGAAAAAAAAGCAGTCCTTCCCTACACAATCTATACTCCAATGCTGCAAGCACAAGATTTACCACCAGGCCTAAAAAATAACACTAAGATTTGCAATGTCACAAGGTAAAACTCTTCCCTTAAGGCCAAAGAGAAAGAGAGCAACCGAAAGCAAGAAACAAGTCCAGAATATGAGAATAGAAGGGCAATTAGAACCCTTTAGGCTTGCATGAAAAACGTCACCTCATTTCCCTCAACAAAAATAATTAATTAACTTAAAACAAAACATCCAATATATAAATATATAGTATTATTATTTCCAATATGTCCACACACCAACTCACACTTCAACATTAGTTCAAATATATAAAACATATTTTAGTGTGTGTATATATATATATATATATAAAATTACCAATAACCATTTAATTTATCATTTAATAATAATCTTCTCACAATTCTAATGCCATAATTAATATTAATATTCAATTACCTAAAATTTGTAAATTTTCTTTTTAATTCCTCCAACTAAAAATCTAATAATTATACATTCATTTCAAATAATTAATAAAAATTGCAACACTTCCTATTAAATAACATACCTACGCAATATATATTAAATGCAATGCTTCTAAAAAAAATTATGAAATGTCGCATTCACCATATAAATTCTAATCACCAATAACTCGCCCAATTATCACTTTAGACCAACAGAATCACACGTCCAACATATATGGGCATAAACTTCAAATCACAAGTATGCAGCAACTCGCCTAATTAATAATTGTCATACCAAACAAGATTTTTATCAAAACATACTAATATCACCATAATGACTTACCCAATCAATCAATCAATCAAACATTATAAAATGCATAATGAAATACTCGGGTTGTGTGCGTGCAAATGTGACATTGTGTTCATTAAATTTTCATGTTTTTATGAATTTCCTATTGAATCAAACAAGAGATGTCTGACCCTATTAACTCAATTATGCTTTCAAATTCAAGAAGACTTGGAGGAATATCCTCTTGTTGAATTATGAAATTAGCCCTTTCCTTTTTCTTTTTAAGTTTAAAAATTGTTAGTCTCAAAGAAGTGGTCAAGATGAGGGTAAATTGACAAACTTAAAAAATTTAAAATAATTTTAGCAAACTATTTTCAAATTCAGTAAACTATTTTTGAAAACACTAAACTAAAATAAATTTTAGAAAATTATTTTATCAAAAATAAATCAAAGTCACGAAAATAACTTAATTTTTAAAAACTCCCTTTTGAAAAATAATAGATTAATTAAAATGAAAAACCTTAAAAGCCTTTGTAAAATAATGCAATTGAAAATAGTAGGCTAATAAATAGAATAAGAGAAAAAAATAGTGGACCCATGATATATAGTGGTTTGGCCTAAATGCCTACATCTACTCTTTCAAAATCAAAGTTTGAGGTTCCATTAAAACAACAAGAAGTATTCAAGGCTAACTTAGAACCTTTACAATAAAAGTTTTCAATAGGCTAACTTACAACATCTTCAAAGTTTTTAACAAACTAACTTGATAACCTCTAATAAGTTTTTAATTGGCTAACTTGTAACTTCTTCAAGTTTTCTCACAAGGGTAACTTAATAACCTCTTATA
This sequence comes from Dalechampia spathulata, assembly GCA_948192965.1. Taxonomy (NCBI): domain Eukaryota; kingdom Viridiplantae; phylum Streptophyta; class Magnoliopsida; order Malpighiales; family Euphorbiaceae; genus Dalechampia; species Dalechampia spathulata. The sequence continues at coordinate 2,475 of CANYBF012191582.1, forward strand.
GTAATCAAAATAATATAAGAATAAAATCCTCACACTCTGTACAAAATCCTATTAAAAATATTGAGAATGAATATTTAAAATGAAGTTATTTGAAAACACTTTTAAAGATGTATATGAATTAAATCATTTTCAATCTTGTTCTTTTATTTTTTATATTTTCTAACTTTGAAAGCTAAAATATTTATAATTGAAAAATGTGATTGTTACATTTCAAATACATAGAGTATAAAAATATAAGTTGATTAAATCTAATTTGGAAAACAACTTTTGTTATATGAAATCAGTAAGCTAATTTACGTGACAGATAAATTTGTTGTCAAATTTAATTTTTGAAAACTTATCATTTTTAGAATATTTGAAAATTATTTTATCATAAGAGGAAATTTTGTATTTGAAAAACATGTGATTTGAGCTTCATAAGGAATATATTTCTCAAAATTCTCTTTAAAAAATTCTAAGAAAATTCCTTACTAAAAAGATCTTCCAAAAAAAATCTTTAAAATACTCCATGAATCACATTGAAATCATTCCATGAATAGGGATAATGATTCAAATACCAAATAACAATCTAATTATTTCCTTTCACATAGATAGTTAATATATTTGATTTTTGAAAAATCAAATAAATTAAAATTTGCCATAAAATAATTGAAAACAAATAAAGTTAAAAAATATCCTTAAGTGATAAGGTAAATTATCTTTCCAAAGTTGAGATAATCATCATAAATCACTTAAATAACTTTCAAAAATAATAAGTCAAATTATCCAATTAAGATCTTCAAAACATTTATCAAATAAATTAATTATCCGTTTAAAAACCCACAATCATGTGAAAATAAACACATAGTTTAATAAAAATCAATTATCCATCAATAATAGAAAATCACATGAATCAAAACAAGTATATCAAAGATAAGAACAAAATTAAATCCAAAATATAGATGTTAACAAAACATACTTGAATTAATTAAACACACATTTAAAAATAATCAATTTCGGCATTTATCAAAATCAAAAAGTAAATAAAAACCAATTAAGATAACTGTGAATCTTAAAGTATGTATCTTTTGTGTATTTAGTTTACTTGCAATAAGTGCAATATTTAGCATCCTTGCCCTTTTTAAGAGTGAATTTGTTTAGAAACTGTGCATTGGTTAAGACATCATAAGATGTGTTATGAACCAAACAAAATGTATGGGTTCGACTTTCCTATGATTTCATTATGAATTTGACGTTATTTTTCAATACTTATAACCATAGAGTAATACTTGTTAACACTAGCAAGAGAATCCATAATTAATATATGATTAAACACATTATCATAAACATCATTTATACCCATTATAAATTATGATAACTTATCTTCATTTTCCTTATTAGTGATATGCTTGTTAGCATTACATGTGCAAGTAAGGAAAGATCTTAAAGAATTCAATTTATCCCATATTTTCTTCAGTCTAGTAAAATACAAGATAATAAAAAGATTAGCTTGAGTAAAATTGTTCATCTCCCTTTTTTATTTGATAAAGAGAGGGAGCATTGTCTTCATTAAAACTTTATTTCAAGTCATCCCACAAGTGTTGTGAAGAGCTAGCATAAATAAAACATTCAACTAGATCTTTAGTTGGGGAGTTAAAAATCCAAGAAATCACCATGGAATTAGTGATTTTCCATATCACATACTCATCAAATTTAGTGGGTGGCATATGAGACGACTTAGTGATAAAATCCAATTTATTTTTAGCTTGTAAGGCTAGGATCATAGATCTTTTCCAAGGAATGTAATTATTATCATGTAAAGGAATGCTTATCCAATATATTCTTAACTTATCAGCATTTTGTAAATCCATCATAGATGTATTTTAATAATGTGCAATAAGAGTGTTTAGTATGTGTTAGTTCATGGGTGATAATTTTTTTATCAGTTATTAGAGAAAAGATTAAGAGCAAAATCACCCTGATATCATGAAAAAAATAAAGGAAAAACTTTTTTTATTTCTTCATATTCGTTTATGTTCTATAAACCACATTTGAGAAATATATAACAAAATGGAACAAGGAAACAAATAGGTCATAAGAGAAATAAGTCCCAAAAAATAAAAGGAGCCAACGATTCAACATATGTTCCTTCAAGTTTAAATGAATGTAATATTTTCTATAATTTTTTAACTAATTATACCTTTTGCTGATACATTTGGTTTGAGAATCATCATTTCAATAAATCTTACTAAATATTCTAATTATATGTGATGTGAAATTTAATGATGTGGTTATCATTATAGTAACTTCTATGATCATTTAACAAATTTAAAGGTAAATATTATTGAATGAATATTTTATCATGTTGAAAATGTTTTTCAAAAAAAAAAAAAAAAGCTTTTATCGAAGTTTGTATTTTAGTAGGTGTTTTCTATATATGTACATTTCATACTTTTACATTGATAATTATTTATTTTATTTTATATTTTTTGTATTAGATGATAAAATCATTCTATGATAATAAATTTTTTAGAAACAATTTCTAGGAATCTTAATTAAGAAAATTTTATTTGATTCATCATGTATTTTTGAAATTGTTTTGCTACTTAAATAAATTCATATAATTGTAAGAAAAGAAATACATTAATTTGGAATTTATTTAATATACTTAATGTAAACTTATCTCTTCTAAGATGAATTAAATTCCCATCAATGACTGCAATGAAAATTATAATAATTTAAAATTGATGAATTTAAAATAATGATTGCAATTACAATTCATATCTTTATTTATGTAAGTTTTCTTTGTTTTTGCAATGTTAATAAAACTAAAATAGAAATTTCTTTTTAAATAGTATGGATCTATAATTTACGCTTTTTAAATTATTATTTGAAATAGACCCTAAATTTTATGGAAGTTTTCTCTGATCATGTTTATAAAACTAAAGAAAAAAATAGAAATTTCTTTTTAAGTAGTATGGATCTATAATGTATGCATTTTAAATTATTATTTGCAATAGACCCCAAAATTTATGGAAGTTTTCTCTACTTTTGATAATGTTTATAAAACTAAAGTAAAAAATTTCTTTTAAGTTATAACTAATCATACATATTTTTTAAAAATAATTTGTAAGTGTTAAATTGAAATTTTTTCAGCCTATTTAAATGAAAATATAATAAAAAGATATGGTCATGGTATTCATAAAAAATAACAAATGCATTAAACTAAAGTTACATTATTAAAAACTTTATTATGATATATGGTCATTAACAATCCATGGAAAAACTTAAATAACACTCACAAAATGCTACATCACAACATCTAAATTATATGTAACTCAAGTAAATTAAAAATCATATACACCATAATAAAGTCATTTTTTCATCATACTAAAAAAGATACTTTTAAAAAACTATTATTAAATTATTAGACTAATATAAAAAAAACTTCTCTTCCACTCATTATGTTACACATTTTTTATCGTCTTCTTATTGTAAACATGCATCATCAAATGAAATTCACATAATCCACATTCAAACTCATAATCCACATTCATATTCACATAATCCACATAATAAGAAATATTTTTTCCTCTTTCTCCTTCTTGATGCACTTGCATAGTCCTATTAACTTCTTTAGTCTAAAGATGCTTCGTGGGCTCTATAAATAAATTATGTATATGATCTCTTTAAAAATAATCCAATATTTTCTTAAAATTGGATAATTAATAAAATTAGAACAAGTCATTCTAACTACCATCCAACTTCATAATAATTCATACAATATCAAGTTCCTTACTCTAATATCTCAATTTTTATGTTAATTATATTCATGCATTGTGCATGTTAAAAACTAGTCTGATTGAAATATGAACTAAGCTTCCTTTAGTTACCTTCTTTCTCTTATGAATCTACGCTTTGATTGAAATATCACAAAAGAATTATTGACCATAAAATCTAGACTAAACATGTTCATTGTATAAGAGATGTTAGGCCTCTTTATTACATTAGGTCTTAAGGGAATTTTAACACTAAACATAAAAACCTTAATAAAAAAAGAGTTAAGAAATCTAATTTTTGCTTTATTTGGATTTCATAAGGTAAGGAAAGGATTAGAATAAGCTCTAGTTTTCAGGAATGAGAATTTATGAAGTAAACTAAAATTTAAAACATTAATCATATGTCAATTTTAAAAAGGATTATTTAGACTTTTGACGTACTTTAGACTCTTTCTTTCATTTGTAGCACATGCATTTTTAGGCTTTTAAGATGTGAAAAAATTATATTTTTAATCATTTTAGTTTTATGTTATTCAATTTTAGTGATTTTCCATTATTTTCTCATGTCTCATTTTTTATCATTTTTTTTACAATTTATTAGTGCTTCATTTTTCAAAATGCATGTTTCATTTTCACGATTTTTATTAAAAAAACCCTTTTATGAGTGCTTGGAAATTGCTTCTATATTCAATTTCTTCTTAAGTTTTTAAAATTAATATCAAATGGTTGATACTAGGGCCTTTTCTTCTCTTGATTCAAAAGATAACAAAATCATGATAAAAAAAGGTAAAAAATATTTCTTCTCTTAAAGGCAATTACTATGAAAAATCGAAAGTTAATGTTTAAAACAAGAGATAGAAACACATGTACTAAAGAAGGTTAAGAAGTTGAAAAATATTATACAAGGATTAAATGTTGAAATTATTAAGAAATCAAGATATATTTGATATTTAAATATTCTTTGAAGTGGTTTTTTGGTTTAATTTTGTCACGCCTTACTGTAGTGCGACATGTTTCCGTAAAGTAATTAATGATCACCAATCAAATGGAAACTATTAATTACCCTATAAGTGATGTGAATTTTTTTTGTACGTAAAATACTTAATACATTTTAAATTGCGAAAACATACTAGAATATTTATCACACATTGCATTCTTGCACTTACTGCCTTATACATAACTTAAATTACTTGTCAATATTTTATAGAACCTTAATCTCATCCAAGTCCTCGCCTTCAAAAGAAGCCCTACTGAATTGGTGCTTTAGGATCTGTGCATTCCATCCATCTGTTAACCTGCATCTATCAAATGATGAACACTGAGTATTTCACTTAGTGGTGCTATAACATAAACATAGTAACATATATCATATATAAAACAGATTAAATAATCCTTATCCTCATAATTTTACCAATGTCGTAATATCATTTAAATTATTATTCTTAAACATCTCTTATATATTAACATAATTCATTCTTTAAATTTCTTGGGTCTTACCTCACTCTTTATTATGTTATATTAATTTTATCTTTCATGATACTCAATTATTTGCTTTCTTTAATCCAATATTCTTTTCAAAATTTATCTTTAAACTATGTAGTCTTTTATCATATATTCAACATCACTCCATCGTAATTTCATAATACTATATCATACTTTCATATATATATTCAAATTCAACATCATCATTACATAAACAATTTCAGAATATAATTGAATTTTATTACTTTATCATGTATACCTTTCATTAATAAATCATAAAATAATTAGGAATTTTAATTATTATCTCTATTCACATTTAACATATAAATGACACCAACAGTTAATATCACACTCTCATCATATCATTTCTGTTGATGAGCATAAACTTCAATAACCGTATTTCATAAATATGCCTATATTCTGCATTCTTCCTTTGAGTAACATACCATATATAAACCATCATATTTGTGTAACATTTATTCATATGCACTTGTAGTGCTTTCATTATCACCATTCTCTGTACTTTCATGATATATAAATGATGATGTTTATGTGTGAGAATGCATTCATGTTATGCATTCTCCCTCTTATTTTCCTGTAACATTTCATTTGCCCTTTCACAAACTGGGCCATTTCATATGCGTGCTTGGTACTAAGTCTTTCATTTCATTTCATATCATTACTATGGTTCAACAAACTGAACCCATTTCATATTCATTTCATTGGTTTCATATCATTTTCCTTTCCATTCCTTTCCCATAAGAATTCATTTCATAATGCCCAAGTACCCTTTTCATTTATCATTTCCTCATTTCGCTCATTTTCCTCCTTCCATATTTCTCCATGTCATGCCAAGATTATGAATATGTCAATGGCATGATATGTATGCATTATATCATGATGCTATAATGAATATATGTAAGCATCATGATGAAATATCATCCATTATCCATTTCAAACATTATCCATTTGATACGTCATGCATTTCATACATTCATTAACATCCAATATGATAAAGATCATCTTATAACATAAGAACATTAACATATCAATCATTGACCTTAATTAATAGGTCATGATATTATAATCATCAACTATCAATCACAATAATTATTCTTGTCTACAATAGCACATCATAGGTATAACGCCTCATTTTAATATAATTCTAACTGTAAATATAATAGCTCGTTTATTATTATCTTATAATTATTTATCAATCTTTGATACCTTTAGGATATTAGATCCCATAAACTTATATTTCTCTTATCCTTAGAAACATTTCATTCCTTTACTTTCCTTTCTTATAACATCTTTAAACTATCTCATAATCCTACCTACTTACTTGTATAATTTATTACGTAATATATAATCAATATACTTTTGATGTCATGTTAAATTTATAAGTATCAAAATATAATACTATAAATAATCTATTTTATATAATTAATATCATTAATTATAATGATATTCACATCGTTCATCAAGATTCACCATAACACCATATACATAAATTCCATTTATGTTAACTTTAAATGATAGATCATAAGATCATAATTCAACATTTAATTTCCTTTCATAATATTCTAGATATATCAACCATCAATCATTATCATAAATAATAACATCTTAATAAGCATACACTCATCATATAATTTCTCTATAACATAAACATAAATTATCAACCTTAATTAATCATTGTAATATAATGATATCTTAAATAAGAAGATATTCATCATATACCTTTTTAATATTCATGTATTTAAGTTATCATCCTTATTTACATAGTATGTATAATATACCCTATAGAATTCATAATATATCATTGATCACCCATATTATAATGTAATAAACATATAAAATAAAACATGTATTAACATATTATTAAGGTAAATTCATACTTACCTGCCGATCCATTATTAAGGCATTAGTAAATAAATAGCACAAACCTGATTATCCATTCCTTAATTTAGTTCCTCGATAGAATACATTGATTTTGTTCTGAATCACATAAATCTTAAATTAAATAGTCATCTTTAATTAATAAATTAATTGCATGATTAATCATCTATTATTCATATTTAGCAAATCATATATTACTATAAATGTCACATCCTCATTTTAGCGCAAAAGTAATTCATAATTCAGGTAATTAAATTATCCCCTGTATGATCAAAATAGGGTGATGACGTGGCATAATAGTTAAATTATATCGGGATTAGGAAATGATGAGAAGATGATTTTAGAATAAGTTCATTGAACGTGTAAAATTAAATCGAGCGATAATTTACACGGATATCTAGGTAAAAGATTTATTGTCACATCCTGCATTTCGTGAACTTATGTGCATTATAAATTAATGTTATGATGACCTTTCTATGTTAATAATGTGATTATGGTATGGAATAGTGAGTACGATAATTAGAAATGTGCTTTAAGCTTGAAAAAGGGGTATTTCATTTTTTCGACGCAAACCCTTAATTGGATGAAAAATGACATTCAAACTTCGTCTCGGAGTTATATACATTGAATTTTAATAAACGGTTTTGACTTTTGTGCTCACGTTAACTTTATCTAGCTATTCGTGAATTTTGAAAATTTGGAATAAAAAAATTATTTATGACGTCATAATTGTATATTTATGACGTAAGCGAGTAAAATTTAAGAAATATTCTTAGAAATAAGTGATATGAACAAATTTAGAATTTTATGAATTAAGAAGTATGATTTATTGAATGATTATTATTATTATTATTTTATTTAGAAACATATGTCTTATATATTAAATAGGTTTATACTCTATATATATATATATATATATATATTTATGATTATTTAATTATTAGAATACGAAAATAAATATGTAATGGTGATTAAGAAAGATAGAATAAGAATTAATAAATTAAGCAAAGAAATGACAATTTATTTAATATTGGAGGGTTAATTAGTTATAGAAAGCAATATATTGATTAAATGGAGGATGATCTGTTAAAAAAGTCAATAGAATTAAGAAGGAAATTGGGTGATAAATTCGTAAAAAAAAAAAAAAAGATCAAGTTAGGCATACGGTGGATTTTAGACAATAAGTTATGGAAGGGTAAATTAGTCATTACACTTGAAACATGTAACCCTACTTATCTTTTTCTTTCTCTTCAGCAGCCCCATTTTCTTTTTCCTCCTCCTCTCATTCGTGATCTGCTATCCTTTGTCCTTTTCATCTCTTTAATGGTCGAACCACTCTATTGATTAGCTTTGTTCTTTACTAATCAATACATCTTTCAACTCATCTTTCTCATCTTCTTTAAAAATCCGAATACTCTTGTTATTTCCAGCATCTTTTGCTTCGGTTTTTATGATCTTGATGGGAGCTTCGATTTTCTTTGATAATCTTAAGAAGCCAACGATTATCCTCTACTAGCAAACCGTGGTTTTTGTTTTTGTGCTTCAAAAAGGGTAAATTCCGAAATTCATTTTCTTTCGTGTATTTTTGTTTGCTGCTCTTTTTAAACCAAACTGAAACATACTTCCTTTCTAACATCATGTTTTTGATTTTAGATCATTTATATGTCAATGTTTTGTTTGGGTTCAAAGATCATGAAGTTACAGAAGGTGTGGCTTTGATTTTCGGTGGAGTTAGAACAAGGGAGGCCTAAGCAATTTACTTTAGTTGTTTGGGTTTCAGAAGGTGAGTTTTAGGATTATTTAGTAGCTTTCGTGAATTATGTTTGAAACATATTTTGGCCGAATGGTTTTTGGACAGAAATGGGATTGATTATATTGATGGTTTATTGGCTTGAGTATTGAGTTGTTTATCGGTAAATGTTCTTGGTCATTGTGGCAGCCGAATATGTTTGATTGTGTTAATGTTTATAGGACTATATACTTGGGTTTATACGACAAAGTTTATATGTTTTTGCAGCTGGAATTTGTGATTAAAGAGCATGAATTAATTGATTTGTTTTTGCCGAATTGCGTAAAGTTGTTTTTTTTGGTTTTGGTTGAAACATTAAATCACGTAATGAATGGATCATGAATGGTTGATAACGTAAATTTAAAACGAGTATGTTAGAACTTATTTTGGTCAAGTAAGGCAAGTGATTTAAGGATTTTGGCAGCCAAGATGCAAGAAGCTTAATGTGTGCAAAGAATGGTCCACACTTAATTTAATTGATTTGATTATAAGTAGAATTTAATGTTTTTAAATGGACTCTTTTATTTTGCCGAAAGTTAACGTAATTTTGGTGAGTATTTTCAGAGTTATTCAAGTAAATAAGTAAATTTATGAGTTTAATTTAAATTGTAAAGTAATGGAAATTGAATTTATGAAAAATAGTGTAAGAGTTTAATTATTATTTATTTATGATTGGCGTGTAGTATAGTTTTAACTAAAATAGAATTAATGTTTACGTTTAAGTAAATATTAAAAAAAAATGCTTGTTAAATATAAATTTTGCTTTGATTTATAAACAAACAGTTTATTTCAATGATTTAATTCAAAATGTTGGGTTAAGGTAAAATATGGACTTTATGATTGAGAAATTTATATTAAGTTAAAAGAGTTATATATATATATTCATTATAGCTAGATTTAAATCTATATACATAGTATATAAGATGTTGTTGTAATAAAAAAAAATATAATAAAATAAAATAAATATTTATACAACTATGTTGAGAAAACATAGATTTTAAAGTAAAGTTGGTCTTTTGATTTAAATATATATGTGTAGAAAAATGGATTTAATCATTTTCATTATGTATAGCCATGTGTTACATTCAATGACCATTTATTTAGAAAGTTATTTGATTTTAAGGATTTTGGGTTTATTTTAAATTAAAAGAGTTACATATTATAGTTAAATATTATAGTTAAATTTAAATATATATGCATAGTATATAAAATGTTGTTATAATTAAAAGATATGTTTTATAAGAAATTTATAACAAGATGTTTGTTATGACGTTTTAATTAAAAGGTTTAAAAAAAATTTGTATATATTAACACATATATAGTAAGTGGGTTTTTAATTAGTTTATGTAATTACATATAAATGGGATTTATTCAATAAATGAATAAGGACATGTTTCATATTATGTTAAGATGATTTTTAATTATATAAACAAAAATAGATGAATTTTCTTATAAAGTTATATTTTAATGAGTTGATTATGTAAATGTTAATTATTTTAGACTCTTCAGTTTTATGATATTATTTTGGTTAATGGAATTTTAAAAGAGGCAAAAATGATATTTAAGTAAATGATTTTATTAACGTTAAAAGGGTCCTTTTATTTTAAATAGAAGACATGATGTTTATTAGTTATTTAAATTATAAAGATAAGATATATTTCTATAAATGACATATGATAAAAAAAAAATAAATAAAAAAAAAATAGTGAATTTAAATAAGTTTATCGAGTAGATTAATATAATTTATTCTTTTACATATGTGTTTTGGTACACACTAAAATTAGTAAAATATCGTTGATATAAATAGTACGATCAAATTG
>CANYBF012191672.1:0-15709 GCA_948192965.1 Dalechampia spathulata
AGCTCCATTGTTATTTGTTCTTGAATAAATATGTTCATAGCTGCTTTAAATTTATTGGCTTGTGACCTTGTGACTGGACCACTTGGAAGAGTTAATGGATCTTCTTTCAAGCTCCTTGTGTTCTCTTGAGTCCCATGTAGATCGTATCAATTATGCATATTCATTTACCATTTAGCCACATTGTTTGGCTTTCGTTTGGCTCATGCAAAATGGCTGCCCATCATGTTTAGGGATATTATCCCATATTCCCAAGCCTAAGGGTAGCACCCCTCCTAAGACTAAAGGGCAAGCATTCTTCTTCAGGACACATAACATATCATAAAAATGATACACAAGATATAATTTCTCATTCTCAAGAGCAAGTTGCATACATATAACACAAAACATATCATAAAAATGTGCCCAAATGGCTTGATACAAGTTCTTATTCTCAAGAGTAAGTTGCATACATGAATTTCACATGTTCATTTACCCCCCCCCCTGCGTTTGGCCTGTGCAAAATAGCTATGAATCACAGATTTCAAGCACAGCTTGCAAAGGCTGGCTGGGTTACCTACTTTGGACATGTATTGAGACTTATTCCGGTATCGAAATGCCTTGATACAAGTTCCCATTATTAAGAGCAAGTTAAATACATGAATTTTGCATATTCATTTGTCATTTGGGCACACTGTTTGCCCCCCATTTGGCCTGTACAAAATGGCTACCAATCACAGATTTCCAGCACAGCCTACAGAAGATAGTTGGGTTGTCTACTTGGGGCATGTATTGTGACTTATTCCGGTATCAGAATGGCTTGATACAAGTTTCCATTCTCAAGAGCAAGTTGCATACATGAATTTCTCATATTCATTTACCATTTAGGTACATTGGTTACCCCTCATGTGACCTGTCCAAAATGGCTACCAATCATAGATTTCTAGCACAGGCTGGCTGGGTTGCCTACTTCAGGCACGTATTGCGACATGTTCTCATGTTGAAATGGCTTGATACAAGTTCCCATTGTCAAGAGTAAGTTGCATACATGAATTTTACATATTTATTTGCCATTTAAACACACCGTTTGCCCTCCGTTTGATCTATCCAAAATGCCTGCCAGTCAAAGATTTCCAGAATAGCCTGCACAGGCTAACTAGGTTGCCTACTTCAAGCATGTATTGCGACTTGTTCCCATATCAGAATGGCTTGATACAAGTTTTCATCTCCAAGAGTAAGTTGCATAAATGAATTTTACATATTCATTTACCATTTAGGCACACCGTTTGCCCCCCATTTGGTCCATCCAGAATGGCTTCCAGTCACAGATTTCTAGAACAGCCTGCATAGGCTTACTGGTTACCCACTTTGGGCACGTATTCTAACTTTTTCCCATATCAAAATAGCTTGATACAAGTTTCCATCTCCAAGAGCAAGTTGTATAGATGAATTATGCATATTCATTTACCATTTGGCCACACTGTTTGGCCCCCGTTTGGCTCATGCAAAATGGCTGCCCATCATGTTTTGGGACATTATCCCACATTGCCAAGCCTAAGGGTGCCACCCCTCCTAAGACTACTATAAATACAAGGGCAAGCCTTCTTCTTCAGGACACACAACATATTATAAAAATGATACACAAGATATCATAAATATGATATAAATTTTAATTCTAAGACATAGGATTAAAATAACTTAAGTAAAATTTTGATTAGGTTTAATGACTAATTAAATTTTTACTAAAATTCTAAGCTTTTGGGAATTTGGGGGGAGCGACTTCTAGCCCTGGTAAGTCACTTCTTCCTTTGAATTTTTAGGTTAATTTAGCTTTTCTGCCATGTTTAGCTTATTTTCTTAATTTAGTTTTACTGTCATGTTTAGCTTATTTTATTTAGCTTTGCTGCCATGTTTAGCTTGTTTTACTTAGCTTTACTGCCATGTTTAGCTTTTTACTATGCCATGTCATATACCATTATGCCATGTCACATGCCACGTCATATGCTAATATCTCATGTCACATGCCATATCATATCATACTTTGCCATGTCATCATGCCATGTCACATGTCATACACCATTATGTCATGTCATTATGCCACGTCATATGCTTATATGCCACGTCACATGTCATATGCCACTATGCCATATCATCATGCCACATTATTATGTCATACACCATTATGCCATGTCACATGCCATGTCATATGCCATTATGCCATGTCATCATGTCATGTCATATGCTAATATGCCATACCACATGCCACATCATATGTTAATATACAATGTCACATGTCATACGCCATTTATGTCATGTCATCATGCCATATCATATGTTAATATGCCACGTCACATGTCATATGCCACTATGCCATGTCATCATGCCATATGCCACGTCACATGTCATTATGCTATGTCATCATGCCACGTGCTACATCATCATGTTGCATGCCACATCACCATGTCACATGTCACGTTATCATGTCACATGCAATATCATCATGTCATATGCTATTATGTCATGCCACATTATCATGTGATATGCTATTATGCCATATCACCATGTCACATGTCATGTCACCATATCGTTCCTTACATCCATAGGACTTCGGCTCTTGATTTGTGCTTTTACCTGGCATAGAATTAGTCGATCAAGTCCTAAATTTCATTTGTTATTAATGATTTTACTTGTTTATTTGCATTTTCACTTGTGCATTTTTGACTTATGCAACCTGAGGTGAAAATTTCCCCGAGGAGGAGGAGACGTTACTTAACGTCTTGGAATTTTGTACACATGAAGATCCTTTGTAATAGAATAGTATTATTCCTCATTTTTAGGATTTAGCATTAAATCCCACGTGTATCCCCCATTTTCCTCGATCCCTTTCACTAGCCTTTTTGAGGATTTTATTTTATGGATGGTTTTATCATATTTGCTAAAATATATATGCCATATCATGTCATATGCCATGTCACATGACATATCACACACTTCTATGCCATGCCATGCATATGCCATGCCATAACATATATTATCTCGTATGTCAATACAATCCAAATATGCCAATTCACCATGCAATCCATGCTATTTACCATGTTATATGCCAATATACCATGCCATTTTTATAATGATGCCATGTCACATGTCATTATGCCATGCCACATGCCATGTCGTATGCCATGCCATGTTAAATGCCAATTCACACACACATTACCATGTCATATCATGCATATGCCATGCCATTTTACTATGTCATTATTATGTCATGTCATGCATATGCTATGTCATCCAAATGCCATATAGCACTATATGTCATTCTACGTGCAACCATGCAATGCCAAATCATATGTCGCACTGTGTGCTTACAATATACGCTTGTATGCTTGCCTGTTTAGAATAATTAACTCCAACTATAATGGTAAAATCAATTTTGGAAACTCATAGAAATAGATCTTCACCATCCAAACCCAATCTCCGAGCAACTCCCTTGTGACTCTTTTGAGTCCATATCATTCCTTAGGGTAACCCCTCAAGAAGACTGTACTTTCACTCCAAGTATGGTCCCCAGTCTGTGAGCCTCATAATCCTCGCTCTGGGCAGTCGGTAGAAACTGACGCTCACAACTATGAAAACATGTCAGGTGTCGATAAAACTATTATAGGACAAAATTTTTTGACTATGCCTAAGTTCAAGCTAGTTAAGAAGAAGTTGCATCGGCTTTGACCATAATGGGCTTAGAAGGTGAAACAGGATATCTAGAAGCAATGAGATGCTAAGTTCCTCAAGATGGTTTATTATCTCAAATGGTTGGCCAAATTGGTTTCGGTTCCCAAGAAAGATAACAGGATGAAGGTCTACGTAGACTACAGGGATCTGAACAAGGCATGCCTAAAGGATAACTTTCCTTTCCCTCATATCAATATGTTAGTCAATAATACAATTACTAGTGCTATGTATTCCTTTGCTGATGGGTTTTCTAGGTAGAATCAGATTCTCATGGCTATTGTTGACAAGGTGAAGATAGCTTTCATTATACAATGGTAGACCTATTGCTATAAGGTCATGCCCTTCAACTTGAAGAATGTAGGTGCAACCTATCAAAGAGCCATAACAACTCTATTGCATGATGTAATATGAAAGAAGGTTAAAGTCTACATGAATGACATGATGGTGAAGTCTCCTACAAGAGAAGAGCATCCGTCTACTCTTGACAGATTTCTCATAAAAGTTGAGAAGTACAAGGTTAAGTTAAAACCAAAGAAGTGCATATTCAAGATGACATTTAGCAAGCTGTTGGGTCATTCATCAATGGGCATTCTACTCTAGCTATAGTTTCCTAAATAAAGAATATTATATGAGTCAATGAGATAAAACCCCTACATTTAATCTGGGGTGGTGAATCCTTTATTGATAATGAATACCTTCAACTACTTTACACCATATCCAACCTCCAAGTTATGAATGTCTCCTAAGGAGGAATGAAACATAGGAGTCAAAACATAATGATTCATAATTAAGATAACCTTGTTATCTCAAGTGTTAAGGATACTTGCACTACATATATGAGTGAGATATATTTCATAGACAGATTAATCATTCATATGAAATCTCACTGGCAAGGCCTCCAATGAGTCAGTCCCAAACTACCCATCCATATATTCACTTTAGATAACTCTTGTCATGATGAATGAGAATCATCCCAAAAGTAAGTATAACATGTGATGATCTTAACCCCATTAATAATATTCATTCTTAGTAATACATTGATCAGGGATAATTTAGATATTTAACATTTGCATACAATAAAAACCTCATTTCATAAAATCTTTTGCATTCATTTAGAATCTCATTTCATAAACTCTTTATGAATTACCTTGTACTATTCCAATATCTTGGAATTCATTATTTAGTTAATAACCTTTCAAGCACACTAAATAATGAATAATGCCTTTTATTGATAAATTGTTCAATACAATAAAACATGATGCTCTAGAGCATACATTAACAAACTCTCACTTATGCTAGAGCCAATCATACATAAACTTCAATCCTATGGAAGTTACATGTCTATCATACTTGCTCTATATCAATGCCTTAATGAGAGGGTCTGCCACGCTCTACTCTGTGGGAAATCTATTAACCTCTACTTCTTCTTTACCAATGATCTCTCTAATCAAATGGTATCTACTAAGTACATGTTTACTCTTCTGGTGAGACGTAGGCTCCTTTGCTTAGGCTATTGGTCCATTGTTATCACATAATAGAGGAATAGTTTTTGCACTACACGAAACCACACCAAGTTCATGAATGAACTTCCTTATCTACATAGCCTCCTTTGCTACATTCGATGAGGCTATGTACTCTGTCTCCATCATAGAATCTTCTATGGTCTCTTGTTTAGAACTTTTCTAAACAATTGCACCACCATTCATCACAAACACGTAACCTGATTGAGATTTGCAATCATCTTTATTAGATTGGAAACTGACATCTATATACTAAGAACATATCCTTAGTTCTTCATAAGTAATTGAGGATATTCTTGATAGCCGACTAGTGTTCCTCCCCATAACTAGATTGGAACCTACTTGTGACACTTAAAGAGAATGCCATATCTGGTCTACTACATAACATAGCATACATTATGGATCCAATTGTTGATCATATGGAATCCTAGTCATGCAATCTTTCTTATCTTATGTCTTAGGATACCATGCTTTAGAAAGATATTTCCCATGTACCATAGGAATATAACCCTTCTTTGAAAGATCCATACTAAACCTCTTTAGTACCTTGTCTATGTAAGTAGACTATGAAAGACCAATAAGCCTTCTTGATCTATCTCTATAGATTCTTATACCTAAAATATAAGCGGCTTCTCCAAGGTCTTTCATGGAGAATTCTTTAGATAACCAAACTTTAACACTCTGTAAATTTGAAACATCATTTCTAATGAGTAACATGTCATCTACATATAACATAAGGAAAGAAATTGCACTCCCACTATTCTTCTTATAAACACATGGTTCATTAATGTTTTGAGTGAAGCCATATTCTTTAATCGCTTTATCAAAATGAATGTTCCAACTCCTCGATACTTGTTTCAGTCCATAAATGGATCTTTGAAGTTTGGATACCTTGTTGCTATAATTGGATATGAAACCATTAGGTTGTATTATATACACCTCCTCAAGAAGATTTCCATTAAGGAAAGCTGTTTTCACATCCATTTGCCATATCTTATAATCATAATGAGCAGCAATAGTAAGTAAGATTCTTATGGATTTAAGCATAGCTACTGGTGAGAAAGTTTCATCATAGTCAATTCCTTGTTTTTGATGATAACCCTTTGCCACCAAGCAAGCTTTATAGCTAATCATATTACAATCCATATTTGTCTTCTTTTTGAAGACCCACTTGCACCCAATGGGCTTAATCCCCTAAGGTGGATCAACCAGAGTCCGCACCTGGTTCTTTGACATGTAATCCATTTTAGACTTAATAACCTTTAACCATAAGTAACATTTTGAAATTTTCAAAACTTCATCATAGTCTATGGCCTCATTATTCTTAACTAATAAAACTTCCTTATTCTCATGAATAAGTAATCCATACCTCTCAAGCATAGTTCTTATTCTGGTTGAGCATTTGGGAGCTTGTATTTCCATAGGTTTTGATTCTACATTAGTAGGATCAATCAATTGATCTGCTTCATCTTGTGGTGATTGAACTGCATCAAGTTCAATTCTACTCCCAATGTCTCCTTTTACAAGAAATTCTTTCTTTAAGAAAATAACATGCTTTGATACAATCACCTTATGTTCCAAAAGAAGATAGCAGTAATATCCTATGGTTTCCCTAGGATATCCCATAAAATAGTATTTGTTAGACTTTCCCTTAAGCTTGTCTGACATTGTCCTCTTAACATAAGAAGGATAACCCTATACCTTTAAATAAGATAAGATAGGTTTCTTGTTATACCATATCTCATATAGTGTAACCTCAACTGACTTAGATGGAACTCTGTTCAAAACATGAATAGAAGTCTGGAGTGCATAGCCCCAAAATGATTTGGGTAATTCTACAAGGCTCATCATGGATCAATCTGTATCTAATAAAGTTTGATTCCTCCTTTCTAATACACCATTATGTTGAGGTGTATGAGGAGGTGTTCATTGAGATAAAATCCTATTATCTCTGAGATATTCAAGAAACTCTTGGCTTAGATATTCACCACCTCAATCAGATTGAAGAGTTTTAATAGTCATGCCAAGTTGTTTCTCGTCTTCATTTCTGAATTCTTTAAACTTTTCAAATGCTTCAGATTTATGCTTCATTAAGTACAAACATCCATATCTAGAATAGTCATCTATGAATGTAATGAAGTAGATGTATCCACCTCTAGCATGTGTGGACATAGGACCACATACATCTGAATGTATGAGTTCTAGTACCTTTTTAACTCTTTCACCTTTTCCTTTAAAAGATGATTTTACCATCTTGCCTAATAAACAAGATTCATATATTTCATAAGATTCATAATCAAATGATCCCAAGTTACCTAATTTCTGTAACTTAGACATACAAGTGTTGTTTGTATGGCCAAGATGACAATGCCATAAAAAGAGCAGATTAAGAGTATCAACTTTGATTCTTTTAGTTTGAACATTGCAAATGAGGTCTATATTATTCAGTATATAGATTCTATTCTCAACATTTGCATAACAGTAAAACATACCATCTTTAAACATTAAACAACTATTGTTACTAATGGAAAAATTAAATCCTTATTCAACAAGACAAGATACTGAAATAAGGTTCTTATTTAAACTTGGAACAAAATAACAATTATTAAGTTCTATTTTTAAACTAGAAGATAAAGGCAAAATAAATGTTCCTATTTCTAATGCAGTAACTCATGCTCCATTGGCAACTTGGATGTCTGGTTTGTTCCTATCTAGTCTCCTCCTACTGACCAACCCCTACAAATCATAACAAATGTAAGATGCATAGTCAGTATCTAATACCCAACTCTTTTTATTAGAAATAGGATTAGAGTTCACCATAATCATAAATACACCTGATGAAGAAGCGTGGTTCTTCTTTACCAGTTCCAGGTATTCCTTGCAATTTCTTTTCTAATGCCCTTCCTTATTGCAATGGAAGAAATACCCTTAGGGGGTTTTTCTACAGCTTTCTTATCCACACCTCCTTTTTACTCTTCTTCTTAACTATGCCCTTCTCTTTGCCAAGCTTAGAAGAACTAACTATCGGTGTTGCTTTCGCACTTTTCTTATTAGCATCCTGGGCATATTTCAGCAAATTGATGAGCTTAAGAATGGTAGTCTCTCCTTTATTCATTTGATAGTCAAGCATAAATTATGCATATCTATCAAGCAGAGACTGTAGAACAAGGTCAATTGCTAGCTCCTATTTCAATCCAAAACCACAACCCTCTAACCTCTGAATGTAGCCATGCATCTTAATGCCATAAAAGATAGTAGATGACCCTTCTACCATTTTGCACTTCAAAAGTGCCTTTAAGAGTTCAAATCTCTAAGTCCTTACTTTTTCCTTAAAAAGCATTTTAAGATAAGTAGCCATAGCATGAGAGTTTAGAGATCATTCTCCATAGCTCCCAGCATAATGTTACTGGCCATCTTATTGTAAGCATCTCTGACCTCATTAGAAGAGTTGGCTAAATGTGTGCATGGATAAGCTCGATTTAATACATGGGTTATATGTTCACCTCTCAAAACTATTTTGATTTGGAGAATCCAGTCAATCTAGTTAGATCCATTCAGTTTATGTTTGAGAATTCCACGAAGATCAACTTTTCTTGACATTTTAGAAAAGTCTGGAGAAAAAGGAGAAATAGTATCATTAAAAACATCATGTATTTAAAAACATAATAAGGTCTTTTATTAGTTTTTATCTCCCACTATTTTATTTTGAACCAATAGCCCTCAATTACTAATCCAAGAAGGTTACAATTTGGCTTCCTTAGTGGGTCAGTATCCAATGACCATTAAGCTTAATCTTGAGTATGCTCAACAAACTAGAACTTATTGTCAATTGATTAATATCTCTCATGTCAATCATATCTGTATATGACTATTGAATCATTAGGTTATTAACTTTTCTTGATACTTATGTTATCTTACATAACATAATTCCCTAATCTGACCTATAAAACATTTTACCTTAGGTATGCCCAATAAATAAAATATTTTATTTAAATCCAACCCATTTTTTTAAACTTGGATATACCCTATGTTAAACAGGCTTGAGTATGCTCAACAACCTGAATGACAAGAAGCTCTCTACCCTTATCTTAGAAGGCCTTATATTTATATTCTTTTGAGGAATTTGTTTCCTTTTATGTCATTTAAAAACATACAAGGTGGGTATGTGCAATTGGTGCACTATGCATGGCTTATGAATGCTATAACATGCTCATACATCTCATACATCCATAATTATAATAATTTATAATATGATGATTATGGACTTTAAGTCTAAGGTCAAACCTAGGTTATGCATGATTTTACAAACCCCAAAGATTTGAAATAAGACTATTATATTGCAAATTTAATCTTGGAGTTGCTTTTAGTCACACCTTGCTTCTTTGCTCCTTTTGTATCTCCTTTACAATGTTCGTAATCTAATTATAAGTTTCAATAGTAAAAACCCCAAGTTACATTTAAGGGGAGTAGATGAGAAGAGAAGTACATAAGAATTTAAGAGAAAGGCAGGGCTCATAGGCCTTATTTATCAAAATTTATAAAATGATGCATATACTCAATCACATTAGGCTAAGTCCATAATCACCATCATGCCATATGAACATCTATCCATACATTCAAAATGCTTAAATAGATAATCTTTTAATAATGTCATTTCAGTTTTCCATTTTAAAATTCAAACATATTTTGCCTTTTAAAATAGTTGGTGGGATTGCATTTGAAAACATATGGTTTTGCATGTTTCGAATTCTATTTGAATAAATTATTTATTCAATTAAATAATCATTCAAATAGTAATATATTAACTATTTAATCATACTTTAAATATTAACATATCACTTAGAATTCAAAACAAAAGTCAAAAAGTAGACAACTAGTAAGACTCCTTACCATGCTTAAATTGCTTCATTTAAAAGTTTTAATTGAAATAAAATACTTATTAATCTCCAAAATTAATAAAATCTCATTTTAAAAATATTTAATGTATCTAAAACATTAATATACATGAATTAATAGAAAAATATGAGCAATTATATTGAAAAATCTGAATGTTCCACAAATAGATTTCCTATGCGCTTATAAACATGAATTTCACAAAATCACATCCAATTCATACAATAATTCATTAAAAATGATTCATCATCAAGTTAACACATTCATTAATTGTTCCATTACATGTTCAATAATTAAACATGCAATAATCAAGCAAGAACATTAAGAATAACATAAAAAATCCATTCGGCCTTATCAACAAGAGCATGCGCAATATATGAATTTTTATCTCATAAACATTCCACATATGTATTTAGTTTGTTTCAATATAAACCAAGTTAATTTAATGAAAAATAAGTGGTTAAAAATACAAATCCAAATTTGAACAATAACCACTTCAAACATCAAAATGTCACAAGCAATAATCATACAAAAAAAATCAAAATCTTATGTATTCTATGCATAGATTGCAACACCAAATTGCTTTGGTACCACTATTGGTTCATGAAAACTTGTTTAGTAGTGGAAGATGTAATTTAAAATTTTTAAAACACATGATTTCATTAGATCTAGCAATCTCATTCATAGAATACATCAACAAACGAGAAGATCATTAAAGAAGAGATTAAAAACTTATTTTTATGCAGATCTCCTTCTTTCTTGTTCGTCAGAAAAGTTATAGCAAACTTTTCAATCCCCAACATAGAGGATCTCTAACCTTATCCACACAAGCAATAAGAATGATTAGTAATCAATATTACTTGTTTTATTTTTAAGACTATTAAAATAAAATAAAGAAGAATAGATGAAGAATAAGAATGAATTTGGTTCTGCTTCTTGATCTTCTATCAAAAGATGAATTGTTCTTCTTGTTCTTGAGCTTTAATTTAAATGGCTTGGAATAAATAGAGGAAAGAGGTAGCTATAATTCCTTGTTCTGTACCCCTAAAAGTTATTTCAGATAACTTATAAAACCAAACTAGGTTTTTAGGTTACTTATGTTATGTGCATGTGCATGTTACATCCTTCAGGCATGTGCCTTACATGTGCATGACTTAAAATCCCTCTAGAAGCACATGATAATCATATGCCCTTTCCTTCTGACTCATAACACATGAATAAGTCATGTGACACTCACATATAGACCAATTCACGTCCAAGCCCGCATATGACATGCATATAGAACATGTCATCTTAGATCACTTGTATCTTGAGTTCTACTTATCAGATTTAAGTGATCTTGGTATCAAATTGAAGCTCTTTTCATGCTCTTTCAAATGAACTTTAAAAATATATGTTATCCTATAACCACAAAACATTATTTCATCAACATCCATTCATGATTATCATTCCCCTTACTTTTAATGTGTGACCTTTTGGGTTCTTGACATGTTGGCAACATATGAATATATTATTAAACTATATTTTAATAACATTGTATGTAAATCAAGAGTGGTTTCTAGTCACACATCATGACTACCCAAATGTCAAGTGGTTATTAGTTTGACGACAACCCTTCCAAATCATATTCTATGCAATAAACTCCTTTCACCATCTATTATCTCATTTAGATTTGAGTATGTATTAATGTCAACTTAATGCATAATCAAGTGTGTTAGATCAGGCCCTAAATTTAATATTTCATGTACCATAATCTTTATTCCTAAAATATCCTTATGAAACCCATTCATCAATAGACATTCTACTCAGGCCAAAGTTTCCTGAATAAAGAATATTACATGAGTCAATGAGATAAAACTCCTACATTTAATCTAGGGTGGTGAATCCTTTATTGATAAACAAATACCTTCAACTACTTCACACTATATCCAACCTCTAATTCATTAATGCCTCCTAAGGAGGAATAAAACATAGGAGTCAAAACATAGTGATCCATAATTAAGATAACCTTGTTATCTTAAGTCTTAAGGATACTTGCACTACTGATATGAGTGAGATATATTTCACAGACATAGATTAATCATCCATATGAAATCTCACTAGCAAGGCCTCCAATGAGTCAATCCTAAAATGTCCATCCATATGTTCATTTTAGACACCTCTTGTCATGATGAATGAGAATCATCCCAAAAGGAAGTATAACATGTGATGATCTTAATCGCATTAATAATATCAATTCTTATTAATACATTGATCAGGGATAATTTAGATATTGAACATTTGAATATAATAAGAATCTCATTTCATAAACTCTTTATGAATTCCCTTGTACTATTCCAATATCTTAGAATTCATTATTTAGTTAATAACCTTTCAAGCAAACTGAATAATGAATAATGCCTTTTTATTGATAAATTGTTCAATATTAAATTATAATAAAACATGATGCTCCAAAGCATACACTAATAGTTTGGACTCTAGTATCTTAAGGTATTCCAGTAAATCTCCATCAAATCAACTTTTTTACACATTATTGTGTAGTTGTAGGATCCAGTAACCCATGTCTTTCAGTTTAGACATGTGAAGCTATGTTTGGTGTACGATGAGTTGGCCATTAATATCGGAGTTACATGCAACCCGATGGTGATGCTAATGATGCAGGTGCCTACCAGAGAGGTGGTCTCATATTTGATCAAGGCATTCAATATCAACCCTACATACAATCACTATTGACTACATAGGGCTCTATAGATCTCACTATTATCTTCTAACTATGCAATCATAAGCTTGTAGCTACCCTTTCATGGTTAAGGGTAGTTAGATATGGACTATTGGCATAGTTTCTATTCGTTAACCCATTCAGCCTTAAAGATCTAATGATTAGTCTAGTGATAGACCATATGGAGCAAGGTTAGACCCCTTTTCTAACAATCATAGTAAAGATGATACTTGGGCTAAATAGAATAAAGCAGGGTCAATCTGAACACTTTAGTGGTAGTCTATTGCTGCTACAGGTATGATATCTAAGTTACCTTTATGGGTTTTCAACTTGAAAAGCTGTATTTTTGCCTTAATTTTTGCATGAGTTATATCTTATGAGGTTTTGGCTAATTGAGCTATTTGATTTTCCTTCAAATGCTAATTTTTATTTGAATTGCCCTCTTAGGTTTTAGCTTAGTGAGTCACTCTAATTTTTACCTAAGTAGCCTTTTAAAAGGTTTTCAACTCAATAAGCTTTTATTTTTTCTTTTTTCTTTTAGATCTGGCTTCAGGAGAAGCTAAGGATCTTAGCTTCATTAGTAGGTAATCCATAAAGGTATTCACCTCATAGTCATATCAAGAGAGACTACACCTTCAACAAGGCAAGAACTCTAACTTTTATGGCTAGGTCGAGTGAATGGGAGCCATCCTTGAGAATGAGGTCAGGTGGACATGTCATTGGTAGCATATACAACATGTGACAGTGAGGGCATACATTAATTGTATTTTACTTCATAGATTTAAAGCCTATGCCGACTACAATCCCACTAGAATCTATCATTAGTACGGTCATAGATAGACTACCCCACTGCCAGATTTTCAAGGAGGATGATTGCTATCTTGTTTTCTATAGCATATGGAAAGGACCTGACCTCATCATAGGATCGTGCCAATAGAGATCCCTAGAGTTAGATCTACTACAAATGAAGAGTATAAGTTGTAGGTGTTGCCCATACTTAGGGTTCTATACTACATAGATTATAAGATAATAAAATTATGTGCAATAAAGAAAGATAATATTATATGTTTGAGATTAGAATTACTTATGGCTAATTTTATGAACATGCATTCCATTTGCATTAATGAGATGGAAATATTTGCATGAAATATGTTAAAACCAGCGTAGAAGATCCAATATGCATCAGACTTAACTCTTCTCGCCAATAAGTCTCATGTGATATTTTCTCATCAATTATTTTGATGCTCTCCTTTTATTTTAAGAGCTTTAACTTTTGTATGAGCCATCCAAGCCAATTTTTAACTGATCGAGCAATCATTTTTCCTTTATCTTAACTTTTACATGAGTTGCTTATACAGGTTTTTAACTCACCATACTTTTTTCTTGCTATCTTTTTACCATTTGCTCTAGATAAAACACTTCTTCATCCAGTCACGGGTGATAGGTTTAGAGAACTTGTTACCCTCTAAGTCTAAAATACGAACAACACCTTTAGACAAGATCTTCTTAACTAGGAATAGGCCCTCTCAGTTGGGTATGAACTTCTCATGTTGGTCATGAATAACTTATCTAACTAAAACCAGATCACCCTCCCATATAGCAATAAGCTCGACCTCCTTATTAAACCAATTTTCCATGCACATTTTGTAGAGCTATAGATGGTACAAGGCCTTCAGCCACCTCTCATCAATAGAAATAAGCTACTCATACTTAGCCCTCTTCCACTCAACTTCCAGTAACTGGGCTTCCAAAATAATTCAAAGTGACTTCATCTCCACTTTGACTGGCAATATGGTTTCTATCCTATAAACTAGAGAATAGGGTGTAGCACCCACAGGACTCCTTGTGGTGGTTTTGTAATCTCATAGAGTAAATGAAAATTGCCAATGCTAATCATGGTAAGTCAACACTATCTTGGCTAAGATTTTCTTAATCATCTTATTAGTTGGCCTATTAGTTAGAGGGTGATATGAAGAAGATCAATGATGCTTAATCCCATATCTTTCTAGCAAATCAAACACTTGGCCCTAGAACTACACTCGATTATTTGATACCAACTAATGTGGCACCCTATATCAACATATAAAATTCTTCTCTATAAACTTCGCAACCTACTTTATCCTTAGTTTACTATAGCATTCTGCTTCCGTCCACTTAGAGAAGTAGTCAACAACCACCAGTATGTACCGATGCCCACTAAAAGCATTAGGGTGTATCTCACCCATGATGTCAATTCCCTAAGCTAAGAACGACCATGGTGTGGTTAAATTTTACAATTCAACCAGTAGAATGTAACTCAAATCTCTATGAATCTGACATTCATGACATCTCCAAACAAACTATACATAGTCTATTTCCATGGTAAGCCAATAATAACTTTGGTGCAAGATCTTTTTATACAAAGCAAAATCATTCATATAGGACCTACAGGCACTAGTGTGCACTATCTACATGATTATTTCAATCTCCTTCCTTAATTTACATCAAAGTTGCAGACCATCAACTATTCTTCTATAGAGAACACCTTGATGTTAGTTGAAATTAGTTACTAGCCCCTGCAAAGTCAACTTATTAGTCCTCAAAATATTCATCATATCGACATACCATGAAGCCTCTTCTAGCTGGTATAGCATCATTACTCATTCATCCTCATAGTAAGGGATCCTTAACTGCTCAATGATCATTAGCTAAACTTGATATTGTAGTTGTTCACATATTAAATTTAGTGTAGCTAAAATGATACGGTTCTACATGGGACTCAAGAGAACATAAGGAGCTTGAAAGAAGATCCATTAACTCTTCCAAGTGGTCCAGTCACAAGGTCACAAGCCAATAAATTTAAAGCAGCTATGAACATATTTATTCAAGAACAAAT
>CANYBF012192620.1:0-15468 GCA_948192965.1 Dalechampia spathulata
ATAACATGAATCAAGCAACAAACAAACATGGCAATAACACTAATCATGCAGTCAAACAAACAAATTACGAAAACATGCCTAAAATACAATAAGAAAAACACGGAAATCAAAATCAACAAAATTGGATGAAGATCATACTCGATCGAGTATGATAGTGATATGATCATACTCGATCAAACATGAACATATGCATTTGGGGAAGATCATATTCGATCGAGTATGATATTGACATGATTCTCTAATGTTTCTTCTAGCTTTTCCAATCCAAATCCAAAGCTTAGGTCAATCAACAACTCAAATCAAATCAAAACTCTTAGGTTTTTAGGTTTTCTAGCTAAAACTAATCAAATCTAAACTAGTTTCAATCAAATCTAATCAAATCTAATCAATTTGCAAGGTGAAATCAATGAATCAATTCACGTTCTTTTATGAAAATTGAGAGAAAATCAGATTCAAAAGCCCTAAGTTATGTGTTCCTCCCGCCAAAATAACAGAAATTCAAATTATAACCACCTTGGAGAACATACCTAAACGGGTATGTTGAGGAGGAGATTCGGGTAAGTAACATACCCGATCGGGTGTGTTGCATACCCGAATCGCCCTCCTAGCTTACCCGAATGGGTAAGGGACCAAAATACCAAAAATGCCCCCAAGCAAGCCTAAACCTAGCCCTGAACCGTACTAGGGTGAACCAGGAACGCCCGTGAAGGCAAAACAGTGAGGGAATAGACCCAGTTCATCCCAATCGGCCCGAGAGACTCAAAATTCAGGGTGCGACAGTTGCCCCCTGATTCAGAAGAAACTACATGTACTCAGAGCATGTACTTCCTCGTGAATCACGAGGAGCACCAGAACAGGTATGAGCAAGATGCAAGAACTAGAAAATGAAAAGGAAAATCCACTGGGATAAATGAAAATAAGAAACAAAAGTAAAGGTATGAGGTAAACTCCACTGGGGAAAACAAAACTAGAAAATAAAAGGAAAATGTTAAGAACAACCTCCACTGGGGAGAAAAGAAACATAGTTACATGAGATAATCATGATCTCACGAACTACAAGGAAAGAGAGTTGCATAGGAGCGGCGCATCCTATTAACCGTAAACAGAAAGAAATTGCTGAATCCACTGGGGATTAACAACAAGAATCTCCTAGACGGTTATGATCTAGCGAGAGAAAAGTTGCATGAGACTCCACAGGGGAATAAAAACAGTGATCTCCTAGACGGTCACGATCTAGCGAGAGAAAAGTTGCATGAGACAATATGGCCTCACCAACTCGAGCAGAAATGATCTCCTAGATAGTCACGATCTAGTGAGAAAGAGTTGCATGAGAGAACTGGTTCTCACCAACTCAAGCAGAAATGATCCCCTAGACAGTCACGATCTAACGAGAAAGAGTTGCATGAGAGAACTGGTTCTCACCAACTCGAGCAGAAATGATCTCCTAGACAGTCACGATCTAGTGAGAAAGAGTTGCATGAGAGAACTGGTTCTCACCAACTCGAGCAGAAATGATCTCCTAGACAGTCACAATCTAGCGAGAAAGAGTTGCATGAGAGAACTGGTTCTCACCAACTCGAGCAGAAATGAGAGAATCCTCTAGGCAGTCACGACCTAGCAGGAGAAAGTTACATGAGAGAACTGGTTCTCACCAACTCGTGTCTCTCATTCAAGCAAAAATAAGTTGCATAAGAGTAGTTTAATCTTACCAACTTGTAGACAGCAAAGTTGCGTTGGAGCCAAACTCATCCAGACCAACCTATAAAGTTGCGTAGGGGCAGCCTCACCCTAACCAACCTGTATGCCGTGTGTCTCTCCTAGACGGTCACGATCTAGCGAGGGGAAGTTGCATAGGAGTGGCGCGTCCTATCAACCATGGAAGTTGCGTAGGGGCAAACTCACCCTGACCAACCTGTATCAGAAAACATTAAGAACCTGAAAAGAAAACAGTCATGGCTTCCTTTCTAGAAACAGTAATCAAAGATCAGAATTAGTGAAACTGAGAGAAAACGATCACGGTTTTCACATAAACTGGGGATTCAGAGGTCCTGGAAGTCTGGGAAATCATCCTGGGACCCCCTGGAACTGTCTGACTTCCTGAAAATACTTAAAACAGGCAAAGAAAATTAAATGTAGCAAGATACCTGAACGGGTAAGCCAATGGGTGATTCGGGTAAGCAACTTACCCGTTCGGGTAAGTTGCATACCCGAACCGACATCAAACATACCCGAATGGGTATGCTTGCTATAAAAGCATAAAACCCTCATTTCATGTAGATTCAGACTTCAGACACTCCCTTAAACACTTCTAGGTCAGATTTTTAGACTTTAATACTGTTATAATGGCAGATCGGCGACCGTGCGAGTCCTCGAGGTACAGGGGCGCTGAGACCCCTCACTACGGACTGACACGAGGCAAGCGGGTTCCGCTACTGCTGAGTCCCGAGTCACACTTGTCCCAGCGAGCAAGTAGATCGGTAAGCCTCTTAATTCCAGACTTTTGATTTATGCAATTTAAGTTTTCAATGCATGAACAGATTTAGGGAATGAATAGTAGAAACATGCTTAGGACACACAAATTCAGAAACAGAAATCAGTCAGAATACTTATCGGATGTCTTTGCTGAACACAGTCCCGGGGAGCTGTTTCCACCATCGAGAACTTTTTCGGCGTCAGTCGCTGGTATAGGGAGCTTCTAGCGACTATCAGAGCTAGGGTAGACATGACTGGATTCGCCCCGTTACTCGGCTGCTTCATTGACATGGAGACCCGTAGCATACTGTCTGTGCTGACTGCCATGCTAGAGAGATGGTGGGACACGATGCATACCTTCCACCTGCCGATAGGAGAGTTCACTATTACCCCATCCATTTTCACAGTGATGACGGGTGTGTCATGCGTCGGAGCTAAGCTGCCTATGCAGGACATATCTATTTGTGATAGAGCTCTCATCGAGGAGCTACTCGGGGTGGCTCTACAGCCTAGAGGGGGCCGGAGGATCAGCTATGAGATCCTCTACCATCGCTAGAGAGGACAGCAGCCAGAGGACAGGATAGCAGAGGACTAGTATGCCCAGAGCTTCCTGATGTACTTTCTGGGTAGTGCCCTGTTCGCAGAGTCAGGCGCTACGGCTCACCTGGGGTTCCTTCCAGCGCTGAGGGACTTGGACAGGGTACAGGGATATGACTGGGGTACCCCTGCTCTAGCCTACCTGTATGTAGCTATGGACAGGATCAGCCGAGGTCACAGCCGGCTGCTGGGATTCTGGCCCATCATCGAGGTATATGACTGAATTCCTTATCTGATTGATTCTCTTTGGTTTTTACTGACACCTTTCTGACCTCTGAGCTTCCTTATTTGCAGTTGTATGCCTATAGGACCCATTTCTGCCAGGGACCTGTCGACATGAGGGAGGGTGATCTCCCTTTCCCGCTATCAACGTCTGGTTTGGACCTCGAGCTAGTGCTGTCAGAGACTTGGACCTCCACAGGGCCAGGCTGAGCGCTCTCACGGAGGATGTGGTATGTACACCTGCAATCAAAAAAAGCAAAATTCAGTTTACAGTTTTGACTTAGTTTTCAAACACTTACCCGTTTTTTCTTGTTTTTAGGTTTGCCTCTCATGGCTGTGGGAGGAGGACAGGGTACCAGACGTCGTGGTCGCCGCTCGGGAGAAGGATGGGCTTCGACTGCTGATGGAGTCTCCTGAGTCCAGGGAATGGTACCTCGGTGAATGGGTGTTCAGAGCTGAGCAAGGTATGGGAGCTCGCAAGATCCTTGCTGATCCTCCGGTGGACATGTTCTGGGGTGTCCATCTCCAACCAGGGGATTTGGTGGTTGCTCTGGTAGGTGAGTCTTCTGATGATTGGTCCGAGGACGGCGATTACTCACAGTTTGTCCGGACACATCTGATGTCATATGTGAGGGTAGATCCTCAGGCTCAGGCCCCTGCAGCTGGTTCCTCATCTATTACTGGTGGTCCTGGACCTTTGAGCTCGACAGCCACCACTCGGAGAGTCCGTCCGAGAGGCAGATCGGGTGAGGCAGATGATATCTCGGGCCACAGGATCGGGAGCTTGACTGTGCCTCCCACTTTCCAGGTGAACCAGACAGCTGAGGATCTCAGTGAATACATTCATGTGGCGACACCCTTCCCTCCGTTTCCATTGGAGTTCACACCTGCAGACTGTACCCTGGTATGATCTTGACTTAATTTTCTGAATTTACTCCAACTCGTATAGATTCTAACTTTGCTTGCCCACAGGTTCCGTGAGCCGATCATGAGAGACTTGTCTATCAGATGGAAGGTATCAGGGCAGGCTGGACTAGGAGTAGCCACGAGCTCCGTCACGAGGTCCATGGCATAAGGCCCAGCATGAGACTGAGAGGACCCAATATGAGGCTAAGCTGGCTAGAGTGCGTGCGGAGCATGAGGCAAAGATGGCAGGTGCCCGAGCTGATATCGACCATTTGGAGCAGGAGGTAGCTACTTTGCGGGCTGACCTGGGTTTAGGATCTGATGATGACGCTTAGCCCTGTATTTGTTATTTTTCCTTCTATTTTTGAACTTTTATTATCTCAAAATTTTTGAGGCAGAACAGAACTCTTTTATTCAGTGATTCCAATTGATTTTCAGCCATCTTTATTTCAATACCTGTTTAGAAATTTCACATGAATGCATGAATGCATGAATTAATAAATGCAAACCTAATCTAAAATCTTATCGTCTGGACAGGCCGTAGATGACGGTTCTGAGTCTTCGCTGGGGAAAAGAACCCTGCCTTCCTCATCATCTGCATTAACCACTATCTCCCAGTTGGCAGATCCACTGGATGTCTTCCTGGTTGGGTTGACCGCACCTGACTGGAA
This sequence comes from Dalechampia spathulata, assembly GCA_948192965.1. NCBI lineage: Eukaryota > Viridiplantae > Streptophyta > Magnoliopsida > Malpighiales > Euphorbiaceae > Dalechampia > Dalechampia spathulata. The sequence continues at coordinate 4,869 of CANYBF012192620.1, forward strand.
GAAACTGGAGTCTTTTGGGCTACATGCTATGAGCGCCTACCATCACGTGAGGATAGATCATGACCTACTGAGGGCTGCGGTTCATTTCTGGGATCCTGCTGATCACGTCTTCTGGATACAAGACTTTGAGATGTGTCCCTTACCAGAGGAGTTCAGAGCCATCATGGTAGGACACCCGCTGGATCACATGCCACTCATAGTTCCTCGGATCTCAGAGACTGACACCATACTATAGATGGTTTCTCTGTTTCACTTATCACCGAGAGTTGCCTGTACCTATCTATCACCGAATCAGGAGTTCATCTCTACCAGCATTATCGAGACATGCCATAGGAAGGACCCTTCTAGTCCCGGATGGGTCCGAGTTGTTCAGTTCTGCATACTTGGTCAATACTTGTTGACACATCCGGGAGGCAACGTACACTGCCGAGTACTATTCATCTTAGCTCAGATGACCGAGAGTCATGATCCATACCCACTGATTCTAGCAGAGACTCTGATCGGCTTAGATGAGATGCAGTGTTCTGGCGGAGACCTTTCGGGAGGTAGTCCCCTGCTACTTCAGGTACCAATTCTAAACAGCCTTTTCAGGTTTTCAGCTTAGAAGAAAGAATTTTTACCTTAACTTTTGCATGAGTCACCTCGTGGGAGGCTTTTGGCTCATCAGGTTTTATTATTTTTATTTAGACTCTAACTTTTACCTGAACTACCCTCCTTAGGGTTTTCAATTCAGCGAGTCACTCTAATTTTTGCCTGAGTCACCCTTTTACGTTTTCAACTCACCGAGCTTCTTTCTTTTTCTTTTTTTTCTTTTCTTTTTTTTCTTTTTTTTAGATCTGGTTACAGGAGAAGCTGGGAATACTAGCGATCCCTTCAGGCAGACTGAACCGGTATACACCCCGCAGCTTTCGGTTACAACGACTATCATCACCTGGGCAGCCAGGTTTCAGTGCTACAGGTTGGCTTGATTATATTCCCCAGATGACAGCTGACAGAGTTAGGTGGACATGCCCTTGGTGGCGGATCAAGCGTGTCACAGTGTCCACCTACGCAGACTGTGTGCCATTGGCAGGCCTCTTCAGATGCTCATTCTATGCTCCTTCATGCCTATGCAGACAGTACGGGTCTCCGTAGCTCATCCCCACGAGCATACCTATATTTGAGGGAGCAGGCCTGACACAGAGATTCCTGGATCATCTGATAAATATGTAGGCACGCAGGGAACTATCTTTGTACCGCCATTCCCCTTTATCTAAAGTTTCTATCCATTACCGTCAATGGATAGCGATACTGCAACAGGAGTTTGATTCTAGTGCCCGGGAAACTTATCATAGAGAGCTGTACTGCAGAGAAAGAAATCAGGACTAGCATTTACTTGTAATGAAAAAGCTACCAGAATTTTGATTAAAAGCATGAACTCATATTCAGATTCCAAACTTGCATACAAATCATAATAGCATTAGCATGTGAGATGAGCATGTTGCATTTTCAAATACATTTAAAATGAACACTGCTTTTGTCCAACACCTTGACCATCATGATTAATCAGCCGCGAATGGTTTTCTCATTAATCAACCTGACTCTCTGCCCCAATTTTTGCCTGAACCGCCCATTTTTGGGTTTTCAGCTTAACGGGCTTTCTTTTCTTTGCTCTAACTTCTGCCTGAGCCGCCTATTTTTTAGGTTTTCGACTCAGCGAGCTTTCATCTTTTTTTTTCCGCATTTTTATTCATTTTTCAGAAGGAAACCCTAACTTTTGCCTAAGAACCCAAACGGATCTCAGCGGGTTAGACATGAAAGAGCTTCAGCCGGTCTCTGTTAACTGGTTCCGAGAACTCATTGCCATCCATATCAATAAGCTTCACAGCACCTTTAGAGATGATTTTCTTGACAACAAAAGGACCTTCCCAGTTTGGTCAAAACTTTCCCCGAGGATCAAAGACTGCTGTTCTGCACTACTTCAGTACCAAGTCACCCACTTTCAATAATTGCGGGCGCAGTTTCTTATTGAATGCTCGGGCTATACGCTTTTGGTACAACTGCATATGAAAGAGAGCTTGAAGTCTCTGTTCATCCATCCTGGCCAACTGTTCATACCTCTCCCTACGCCATTCAAATTTAGGAATCTCAGCTTCCAAAGCAACTCTGAGACTCTTCATTTCAAGTTCAACTAGCAAGACAGCTTCCATACCATACACCAGAGAATAAGGAGTCATTCCCGTTGACGTCCTTGCTGTCGTTCTGTACCCCCAGAGTGCTAGTGGTAACTTCTCAGACCAGTCCCGATAATTTTGCAAACATCTTGGCCAGAATCTTCTTTAAGTTCTTATTCGCGGCTTCTACAGTGCCATTAGCCTGCGGTCGATAAGGCGAAGACTTATGATGTTCAATCCCATATGCAGCCAATAAATCTTGAGTTTTGCCCTGAAACTGTACCCCGTTATCTGTCACAACATGATGAGGCACACCATACCTATAGATGATGTCCTTTTCAATAAACCGAGCCATCTGTTCTGCCCCCAGCTTGTTGAATGAAGCTGATTCCACCCACATGGAAAAGTAGTCAATGTCAACAACTATGAAACGATGCCCATTAGAAGCATGAGGGTGTATCTCGCCAATGATATCAATTCCCCAAGCTGAGAAAGGCCATGGCAAGGTCAGACTCTGCAACTCAGTCGGAGGCATATGCTTTAAATCTCCATGAATCTGGTATTCCTTACAGCGCTTTACAAACTTAATATAGTTTGAATCCATAGTAGTTCAGTAGAAACCCTGCCTTAGAATCTTCTTGGACAAAATGTACCCATTCATGTGAGCACCACACAGACCAGCATGAATATCTTCCATCAACTGTTGTGCTTCTGACTTAGAGGCACAGCGCAAATGTTGCCCATCCGCCATTCTCCTATATAGATCATCCCCAAACAATAAATACTGACAAGCAAGCCACCGAATTGTTTTCTGATCAGTCTTCGAGGCACCTTCAGGGTAAATTCCCTCTTTCAGAAAATTCAGAATATCCGCATACCACTCGTTTCCATCTGTTTCAGTCACCATCACCACCGGATGTGAGTGGCATGGGGCTCTGGATGTCGTCAGAGACAGCGGTCGCATCAGAGACTCATTAAGACCCTCCCATATAGATGCCAGCGTTGCAAGTGCATCAGCCATTTGATTCTCACCCCGTGGCAAGTAAATGAACTGAAATCGAGTAAACATCTGGAGCAAACCCTTTAGGTAAACTGAGTAAGGCTTCAGTCGTTCTTCCTTAACCTCCCATTCATCTTTAGTCTGTTGTATGACCAAGAGTGAATCACCATAAATCTCGACTTCCTTAACCTTCAGCGCTATCAGGGCTTCGATACCGTGGATACATGCCTCATACTCCGCCATATTATTGGTAATCGAAAACTCCAGTTTCATTGCTATAGGAATGATTTCGCCCGAGGGGGTAACCCGTATCACGCCAATCCCAGCACCCTGTCTGTTTACAGCTCCGTCAAAATACATCTTCCATCCATTCAACATAATCATATCCAGATGTTCATTAGGAAATTCAAGTTCCCAATGATCAGCTCCCTCTACTGGTTGCAATGCCAGGAATTCTGCTATCGCCCGACCCTTAATCACCTTCTTCGGCACATACTCAATGTCAAATTCAGACAATAGAACCAACCACTTTGCCAACTTTCCAACCAGCGATGGATCATTATACAAATAGCGCATTGGGTCATCCTTAGTTACCACCCGAACTTTGTAACTCTGGAAGTAGTGCCTCAACCTCTGTGTAACCCATACCATGGCTAGACACAGCTTCTCGACCCGACTATACTTCACCTTAGACTCCAGAAGCTTCTTACTGAGGTAATAGATCGAATGCTCAATACCAGCCTTATCTTACTGGACCAGCATCGCCCCCAGAGATGATTCCTCAATAGCCAGATACAGGATCAGAGGAATACCAGCTTTTGGCACCTGTAAGATTGGAGGTGCTATCAGATACTTTTTAATTACTTCGAAGGCTTTCTGGCAGTTTTCATCCCACACAACCGGCTATTTCTTTCTTAACAGTTTAAAAATGGGCTCACATACTATGGTGAGCTTTGCAATGAACCGGATGATATACTGTATTGTGCCCAGAAACCCCCGTACCTTTTTCTCAGTTTTAGAAGCTGGCATTTCCTGGATGGCTTTGATCTTGTCAGGGTCGACTTCAATCCCTCTGTTACTAACCATATGGCCCAACAGCTTTCCCGATGTCACTCCAAATACAGACTTCTTCGGGTTCAATCTCAAATTATACTTCTTAGCTCTAGTGAGGAACTTGTCAAGCGCTACAGCATGAGACTCCCGAGTCAGAGATTTGACCATCATATCATCGACATAAACTTCCACCTCTTTATGAATCATATCGTGCAGCAGAGTGGTAGCGGCTCGCTGATAAGTGGCACCAGCATTCTTCAGCCAAAGGGCATTACCCTATAACAGTACATCCCCCACTCTATAATGAATGCATTCTTGATCTTGTCAACAGTTGCCATCAAGATCTGATTATACTCAGAGAACCCGTCTGTGAATGACTGCATGGCACTGGCTGTTGCACTATCTATCAGAGCATCAATATGCGGCAATGGGAAATCATCCTTCGGTGACGCCTTGTTCAAATCCCTATAATCCACACATACCCATACTCTCCCATCCTTCTTTGCCACCGGCACAACATTAGGAAGCCAAGTTGGATACTCAACCACCTCAAGAAAATTAGCAGCAATCTATTTGGTGATGTCATCCTTCACCTTTTGTGCCCATTCCGGTCTAAGGCATCTCAACTTCTGCTTCACTGGTCTGATCTCAGGGAATGTCGGAATTCAGTGCTCTACAATCCGTTGGTCAACCCCTAGCATGTCTTTGTATGACCAAGCAAAAACCCTTTCATGTCTCTTTAGTATAGATTCTATTTCTTTCCGCTCATTAACAGTTAAGGTGTCGGACATATTAATCAATCGAGGATCCTTTTCAGTGCCCAAGTTAAATGCATATGTGGATGCAGTATTGATATCAAATATGCTATGTCATTATGATGTGTATGCATGCTAGAATCAAAATAAAGATCACACAAGTAAGCAAAATCTGATCTCATTGCATTAACTTTGTTTAGGGTTACATCCTCTTCAAAAATGAAAGACAGATCTATATCATCAGCATCATCAGTCTACTCAGTAGCCTCATCAGCATCGCCAATCGACTGACTTGTACCATCCTTGGATAACTTTGCCTTGCCTTTCTCTACAGCAGTGGCTTTCAGTGCCGTGACTTGACCCAGGATCATCCTCTCAACATCAGCCAACAGTGTCTTAACAGCCGGACCAGCCGATTCCTTTCTAGCAACAGACGCCTCCTTCATAAATACTATTTCCTTATCCTTCCTTCCTGCCATGGTTTTCGGGTCAAAGCCTAACCCGAACTTCATCTGCATCTGCCCCGTGTAAGCGACGGGTTTCAATATACCATGCTGGTGTTGTCCAAGTCCAGCTCCTGGTAAAAATTCCATCCTAGCGAACTGGGATGCAATGAAAGCGCTGACCTCATCTTCATAGATAGTGGAAAGCTGAAATCCACTCAACTCGGGAAAACCAGTAGATAAGGTAGAAACCACCAAGTCTGAAGCTGCTGGTATAGTGACAACCCCTGTCTCTGTCAGAAATTTGATCTTCTGATGAACTGTAGAGGGAACACCCCTCAACGGGTGAAACCAAGGACGCCTCAGCAGCAAGGCGAAGGTGACCGGAATATCCAGCACGGTGAACTCTACTGCAGATTGTATCAGACCAACTGTAACTACAGCAGTGAAAGATCCAAAAGCCTTTCGCTTGGAGTTGTCATATGCCATGATAATGACATTTGAAACCACCAAGTCCTCTTCACGTACTCCCAGTGTATTCAGCATCCTGTATGGACAAACATTGATGGTAGACCCGTCATCAACCATCACATAGGACGTGTTTCAGCCTAGAACCTCAATGGAAATGAACAAAGCTCTGTTGTGTAATGACCCGTCAGTGGGTAAGTCCTCATCAGAAAAGATCACAGAGTCTTTGCTGCCCGATACACCAAGCTGTATAACCTCCGACCCTTGCTCCTTACTCATTAAACTAATCACATCCGTCGGGAGCATGGTTGCTAAAACAGTGACAGTAGATAAGGCCTCCACCAGCGCCTTTCTATGCTCATCAGAACACATCAGTAACTGCCACAAACTCACATTGGTGTTGGTCCGTCTAAGCTGTTCTAAAACCAGATTGCTCTTGGTTGGGGGTGCAGCCTCAACCCCTTTCCCATTTCCTTTCTACTGTACCTCTTCTGGTTGATAAACTCGTCCACTCCGGGTAACATGATTGGTGTTAGGAAGAGCAGCCTCATCTTCCTGTGAAATATGGATCTTCTGGGTTGATGATGAAACCCTAGAAACCCATGTCTTCATATCAGAGTTCTTGGGAGCAGCCTTATCTCGTGAACCGGTTAATTGGTCATGTTTAGACATAGCAGCCTCATCTGTCTGTATATCATCTTCCCCGAATGGATCAAAAATGTGTTCCAGAACAAGCTCTTCATCTGCCTCTGACTCGTCAGAATCTGAAAACGGGTCTATCACTAGAACAGCGGTAATAACAGCATCAGAATTCATCTTGCGGGACTTCTGAAAATCCCAAATCAGTATAGCTTCAGCGGCCAGCCTGGCAGCCTTAACATCCTCTATCTCAGCAATCAACTTAACGTTCCTGATGATCTCTTCCTCAGACCAACATCTTCCAGTCAAAATCGCACGAGCATGCGATACCTTGTTATAGTTGGGCAACGGATTCTTCCTGGTGCTAAAACCCCTCTCCTCTGGGTCCACTATCTTTCCTGAATCGATCAGATCTTGGATTCTTATCCTCAACAATCTGCAATTATCAGTGTCATGACCGTGATTCTGATGAAACTGGCAGAACAAGCTCTTGTCAGCACCTGGTGGCACAGGCCTACTTCTAGCCGGAAAAGGAACAACCAGCCCTTCCTTTTGTAACTTGCTGAAAATTTTGGTCATCGAAATCCCCAAGTTCAAAAACTTCCTTGGCTACTCAAGACTGTTCACCTCCACTACTTTCTTTTCTGGTTGTTGGACGTATTGGGGCCTAGACATGCCCCCAGTTGCAAACTTCCATGCAACTTGATTATCTTTCTTCTTCTCAGCCTCTGCTTGATCAACTTTCACCCCTAAGGCATGCATGTCACTGTAATCACGGTATGTATGAAACCGCATCTTCTCCAGATAGACCGGCAATGTACCAGCAACCAGCTTTGCAATCATATCAGATTTCATTAGCTTAGCTTTAAGCAGAGCAGCGGTATTCATCCAACGTGTGAAATAATCAACAAAAGACTCCCCAGACCACTGTTTAACCATCTCCAATGTGGCTAACGTAGTCTCAACTCCGGCATTAAACCCATACTGTGCACAGAAAGCTTCACACAGGCTCTTCCAACTGTCCCGGGTCTGTCTGTCGAGGGCATGGTACCAGGTCATTGCAGCACCAGTCAATGATAGTGGAAAGAATCTCAGCACCATATCCTTCTGCACCGATACTGTACTCATAGAGATCAGAAACTGCTTTAGGTGAGTACGAGGATCACCCTTACCGCTGAATTTAGGCAAATCTGGCATCTTGAAATTATCGGGAAGATGCCCGATAGTATCTACTGTAAACTTATCGTCTGTCCCAAGATCCAGAAGAACTCCCTGCTGTTTCAACAAACTCTGAAACTGCCCTAACTTCTGATCCATAGCCTATGCCCAGTCAGACTCTGTAGCATCAATCGTTCTGGTTTCGGTAATAGTAGGAAGCTTGGGAATAGCATCCTCCAGATTGATGTAATCATTGCACGGATCATCAACAACTACCCTTTTCCCTTTCTTGGTAGCAGTAGTAGCAGTAGTCTATCCCTCAGTAGCCAGATCCTCAGCATGTCGATTCCCAGACGAACCACCAGCACCCAACTGTAACTCTGTCCATTTATCAGTAATAAATTTCCCGATCTGATCTTGCAACTTTCTGACAAAGTCACCTTTGAGCATCTCTTCAGTAACACGAGCGACTATCTCTTCTATATCAGGTGTACTAGACTGTGCCATTTCTGGAATAGGTGTGAATGCAGATGATGAAGATGCAGAAGTGGATGTAGACAGAATAGGAATATCAGCTCTAACAAGTCTTCCTTGAGAATCTCTGGTCCAAGGAGTGCCTATGATGCAGACTGCAGAAAGATATGTTAGCATGATGTGCCTATGTATGCCAGAATGCATTTGCATGAATGGATGAAGAATGCATCACATAGAATGTATGAATGCCCTAAAATGTCATCTATAAACAGAATAATGTTATGGCTGTCACGAAACTGGTTAGCAATGATGCGTGTATGCGTGTTTGACAGAAAACACGAAATGGTTAGGACATGGTATAAATAAGCATGCCTCACTCCCTTCCAACCTTATATCACCACGTACATTTGGCAAGTCAATTTCCTAGGTGGGCTCTCGTCTGGAGTTTCAATTGAATCTCCAGATGCGTAACGCTCGTGCATGAATGCAACGTATCATGTGATCAAGTCGAACCGGATTCGGATAAGTTGGGTTATGTCAAAATTTTACCAAATGAACATTGGTTCACAATTGGTAAGTCTGTTGGAAACAAGTGTTGGCTTACAATTCCGATAATTTTGACAAGGTTTGCAATATGAGTGCCAGATTATGATAGAGTTAATCTTTGAACAAAATGAACTTGTCCTTTTCATGAATCTTCAGGGAATTCAAATGGACATGGTTTTGTTCAAGATTTAACTGAATCATTGGGCTATTCCACCAAATGAGTGTTGACTCACAATTGATGGATTCATTTGTCAAATGAGCGTTGGCTCACAATTGACGCGGATTTGGCATGTTTTAGCGCGTATGACATGAAAATGTGTTAAGGCTAAACCCAAAATAAAATGAACTTACCTTGAAAGTTCAAATCATGATGAGGCGGGTAAGGTTTTATTTTAGGGTTTAAACAGAACACATTTGGTTCAACTTTGATCAAAACACAAGCAATATGACACAGGGTCCTAGGGAAATTTGTATCTATGGTTTACAATATGCTGTGTGTAAGTCATTTTTGGTTTGGTCTAAAAGGTTCCCACCCCTAATTGTACCTTGCACACGATCCAATCACGGATATAGGCGGTCAACAGTACCAGGTAGTGAGTGACGTATGCCAGTCATAGAACCCTAAGACTAGGAAGTACCTGGGCGCCCAAATGACCTAGCGCGTTGGGGCTAAAGGGACCAAATGGAAGATGCAGATTGGTCGTGAAACTAGCAACCTAGATAAATAAATGAGGATGCTTTCATTAATAACCAGACAAGTGAATATGATAATACAGAATCTTTTGAATCGAAATGTCTAGGTCGGTGTCCCCAGTGGAGTCGCCACTATGAGAGAAGCACATCCCGGACATGGGAGTACTGCACGCTGTTCGGTGTGAAATGCCGTGGTGCTTGCTCTTGAAAGTATAGATCCCATGGTTGGCCTACAGGACCTAGAAAGATCACGTCAAGAAAATGATGTGGAGTCGCCACCCGGCTTATCTAGCTAACTCAATTGAGTAACTTAGACAAGCCAGGAAAAAGAAAACCCAAGCCTTCCTGCTGAGGGAAAGCAGCCCAAATTTTTCAGAGATTGGGTTCAGCATTTCAATTTTATTCGTATTCCGTATTATCATATTCACTTTATCCAGTTTTAATGAAAGCCAAATCACACGCAATTAGGTTGAAGTTCACTTAAGTCCGATTTCATGGCATAGAGAAGCGAGAGACATATAGCATGTATGAAAGCGGTAAAGCAGAAATAAAAGCAGAAATAAAGCAAGCTCAGGTATTTAATACAACCCGACCAAAAATAAAGCAAATTCGGGTATTTAATACAACCCGACCAAAAATGAATCAAATGAAAACACGACAGAAAGTGGCTTGATGAACTCCAGAATCCGTGCACGGCTATCTCATCGAGATCCACTGAATCAGGCCTCGATTGAGCCCCGGGGCCACATTGCAATGCATAAACTTGAATTCATCACATCGTTCCTTCAAAACTCACAACACAAGAGCATAAAAAGGAACAAATGCATAAAACAAGCACTAAATGCAAATCTAGGCAACATGTAATCACATGAACAACATCAAGCTATGTCATAAACTAAACACATTATGCAAACTAAAACACAAGCTAAACTCATCATGCAAACTAAAAACATTCATATCATGACACAAGCATGTAAATAACACTAACATTTATAACATGACCTAAGCATGCAAACAACACTAAATCATAACAGACTAAACACATGAACATGACACCATCATACCAAACACATGAACATCATAACATGCTAAACATATTGAACATCATGCATCATAACATCATTACAACATCATTGTAACATGTATCATCATAACAACATTACAACATGCATTATAACCACATCATAACATCATCATAACTACATGCATTATAACAAC
>CANYBF012193050.1:0-10739 GCA_948192965.1 Dalechampia spathulata
AACTTTGGTGAAGTTGTGATTGTGTAGATTGAATTGTGGATTTTGAAGAAGTGTTTTAATGATTGATGTGATAATTATAGAAGTGTTGTTTTAACAGGTATCAAATTATTAGATCTTAATATTACAGAGGAAATGCTGCCGAAATTTTAGCAAAATTAATTGTTTTTATAATTTTATGTATTAATATTTTAATTCAAAATTTAAGTATAATTTTATATAAAATGTTATTATAATTATATCCAATTTTTCATATTTAAAAAAATATAAAAATATAAAAAAATTGTAAAATTAAATTCAATTAATGTTGTATTTTAGCTACGGAAATAGCTACGGACATCCGTAGCTAAATAGCGACGGAACTTTTTCCGTCGCTAATCCGTAGCTATTTAGTTACAGATTAGCTACGGTTTTATCGGTCTCTATTTAGAGACGGATCTGAAACCGTAGCTAATCCGTAGCTAAATAGCTACGGATTAGCGACGGAAAAAGTTCCGTCGCTAATCCATAGCTATTCCGTCGCATTTATTTTAGCGTCAAATGGTTTACCGACGGAAATAATCCGTCGCTATTTCCGTCGCTATTCAAGATAGCGACGGCAAAGTGCCATTTAGCGACGGATATGTTCCGTCGCTATTTTCAATTTTTTTGTAGTGTAATTAGAGTATGGACATTTTAATAGCTGCTTATTTAATTTAGTAGGCAATGTTATTAAGCTATGAAATTAAAGTAACTAAAGAAACTTAGTAAATTATTCAAATTAAAAATGTATAACACAACAGGATACATTATAAACTAAATTATATAGTCATGTTATGTAGTATAGAAGAAAAGAAGAAACCTTATTTCACGAGTACCTTAAGTGAAGCAAAGCAAAATCAATGATTCATTCCCCTGGAACAAAAGAATTTGGTCGATTAAAAGCTTAAATGGCCACTAAATAGGTTTCAAATCATCTTACTTAAAAATTTAGTAAATTAATACCATGATAATTACATAATGAAGAGGTTTGGGTATATGTTTTATGCTTGGTATAGAGTAATATGCCTGTAAGCATGAATTTGATATTAAAGGTTAGAATAGTTAAATACATACTATGGTTTAAATGCTTGTGTTTCATGTATATTGATTGGTTAAATCATGTTGTATGTGCATGACGTAAGGGTGAATTGAATGAAGAACTAATTGGGCCTATGTGTTTGGTTGAATATAATAAATTAATTATGTAATTACTGATTCCTTTATACATGTTACACTTTATTTGGTGTTGATGAATACTAAAATGTGTCAGGGGTAGCTATATAAGTATGTCTTGTATGTGATGAAGCTATAATATGGATAAAAGAAGAACCAAAGTTGAGTAAAATTTTATACTTATGATTGGGAATGTTCATGAGGTATAAGAGCACATGTTCTTGTTTGAATCATATAGGCAATTAGCCAACTTCCCATATCATGTTCACACCATTTAATAGTTGTATTTTTTTTAATTTAACCATATGTAGAACTTGTATTCGAATTATTGTAGATGATGTCAACTGTATGGAATCTAAGACCAGTTAAAACTAAACATTGCATTATAAGAGAACATGAAGATTTGCTAATGGATCGAATGATCTGGGATCACCAATGAATGAATGTATATTCATGTGTTCCAACTAAGAACTAATTGCACTTCTAATGAACTTAAATGATGTAATTAGTTAAGTGAATTAAGACCATGATTAGTAAATAAAAATTGTTATAGAAGGCTAGGAATTTTGGTTGTATTCATCATGAAACTAAGGCATGAGCATGGAAGCTACATAAGTCAATATTAGCTTGAGAAATGAGCCCCTTTATGCATATACTAGACTATAAGGTTCCAGTAGCTGTGATTAAGCAACTTCTATGTCAAAAAATATTAAAAATAATGATGAAACTAAAGAGGTAAGTGATAATTGTAAGTTCCAAGGATAATTGGTTTGTAAGTATACATTTGATTATGCATGAAAAGGATTCTTAATTGAGATGAAATTTAATTAATGTTACATGTGATCATTATATCTTCATGGATTGAGTTACAATTATGAAGTTAAAGTAGAAATGTTTATGTTCATTTGTGATGCATATAGAAATATAGAACCTTTATGATTGATATATCAATTCTATATGCATTAAAGGTTGGAAAGTTATGGCTCATATATATTACATAATTTCTTTGTCAGGTAAATAGAATTGATGACTTATTAAAAAGTTTTTAATATAAATTATTTAGGGGTTGTATTCAAATATTTCTTTTAGCTAAGATTTGTAATTTAAAGAAGATTTATTTTTAGTTTAAATTTGCTAGAATGTTGGCTAACTTCCCTATTATGAACATGATTTATGAAGGAATTATCATATGCTTTAGTGAAGTAATTAGATTGTAAACACCATCTTAACTTCTACCTAATTTAAATGATGTGATTAATTGGTGGTTTAGAACCATATTTAATAATTAAGAATTGTTATTAAGGTTGAAATTCATGACTTAATTTACCCTTAAAACTAAGGAATGAGATAAGAACTTGTAGATTTCAAATTGATTTATGGAAATGAGTTCCCTCACACATGAAATTTAATAGGACCATAGAGCTGCATTAATTAAGATTAAGCAACTTTAAGGGAAAGATATGTAAGTATAATTATGAAGCTTGTGAGGTAGTTTGATTTTATAAATTTCAAAGATGGTTGGGTTGTGAGTTTGTGGGCTTGACTTTTTATATACAAAGAATGGGAAATTTCTTATTGATTATATAATGTAATGAGGCAACTAATAAGCATTCAAAAAATTCTTAATTGAACTGCTTGATCAGGAGTGTATATGACTAGCTAATGCCATTAAAAATATGGATGCTAGAAAGTGTATGTTACATACTTGCATGACTAATGTAATGGATTTGTTAGCTGAACATCGTAAGCATGAGACTTGTGTTAGGATAGTATGAAGTATTCTTAAATTCCTTGATGATGCATGATTACAATTCATTCATGAGCTTAGATTAAGTGTGATTGTAAATAAATAATTAAATTAATTGAGGATCACTTAGACAAGAGAATCCATAAAACTCATATATATGCGCATCGTTAGTTATTTCAAAAAAAAAGTATGCTTATGAGATAATAAGTTGGTTGATGAAAGTATTTCAAGTGACATAAATGTTAGTTAATAAACTTGGTGTGAAGTATTGATCACTTTGCCTAAGTTAACAATAAGAAATATAATTTGAAAATAAATATTAATGGCATGATTAAGTTTAAACCAAGTTGAATTTAGAGGTTCTTTAATTCCTAGGATAATCTTGCATGTACATTTAATATATATGATGATGAATTTTAATAATTTAATTCAAACTAACTAACTTTTTGGTGTATTGAATTAAGAATATTAAGGTTATTATGATATAAATATATTATATCTTTTAATTAATCATATGTTATAAAAATTAAAAAGTATACACATTATACATATGAATGCAAATATTTATAGTGTTCATATAATTCATTTGATTGAAATATAAAAAAATTTAATTCAAACTAACTCACTAAAGAGGTTGGCATGGTTATTTGTATGCAATTTCGTGTATTGAATTAAGAATATTAAGGTTATTATGATATAAATATATTATATCTTTTAATTAATGATATGTTATAAAAATTAAAAAGTATACGCATTATACATATGAATGCAAATATTTACAGTGTTCATATAATTCATTTGATTGAAACATAAAATAATTTAATTCAAACTAACTCACTAAAGAGGTTGGCATGGTTATTTGTATGCAATTTTGGTGTATTGAATTAAGAATATTAAGGTTATTATGATATAAATATATTATATCTTTTAATTAATCATATGTTATAAAAATTAAAAAGTATACATATTATACATATGAATGGAAATATTTACAGTGTTCATATAATTCATTTGATTGAAACATAAAAAAATTATATATAATAAGTGGAGAAGATAGGAGAATAATCCAACCATGTTTCATGGATAGACAACGGTAAAGCAAAAAGTAGGTTTATGCTTAATAACTATTGACCTGCAAAATAAATTTTCATAGTTGAGATAAAGATTTTAAAAGTATGGTTATGTAATTAATTGGAAATGTTAAATGCATTTATTTAGAGAGATGAAATAATAGTAGTTGGTACTACTTCTTAATTGATATTTAAATATGCTTGTGTATAATAATTATTGATTTATCAATTATTATTAATTATAAAATAATGGAAAGTTATGAACATTCAATGACCATATTACTTTAATATACTTGTATGGATTCATGTTGTCTTTGGGAATCATGATTATTTATTCACATGTATGAAATTAATGATGATTTACAATATATAGTAAATCGATGGTGATTAGCATAAGTTGCGTTTATACATAATATTAATTGATATACAAAAGAGATTCACAGGTAAAGTAAAAGGCTTCATTGATATGAGTTTATCATCATAAAATATGAAAATGGTTGTGAAACACTAACATAATTATATATGAAGCAATTATATATCATGTTGCCAATATTAGATGATTCATACAAATGGATACATATGATAGTTAAAAAAACAAATGTATATATGTTGGAATGGTAGTATTGCTTTTTATTTTATTAAATGCTTATGAATATAAGAATATGTTATATTAATAATTGAGAATATTGAAAATTATGAAATTACCACTAAATGTCATCTAAGAAGCTTTGAATGGTTGAAACATCTTATGATTATTTATTTATATTTCCTATAGTAACAAAATGTGATGGATATGATGTTAATGCCCTTCTATAATTTAACTTATAGTAGGTGGTGATGTTGATACCCTTCCATAATAAACTAATAAGTGGTGATATTGATACCTTATCAATAAAATGGTAGGTGGTGATATTGGTACCCTATCGAGGATCAACAAGTGATGATATTGATATCCTATTAATGCAAGTAAAGTATAATTAGAGATAGACAGAAAGAGGATGCAATACAACTTTGTTTTTATTGACATATAACATATCATTGTTATAATATTCACTTTATCATGACCCAAAAATTGAGATTATGATCGGTATAAGATAAACCAACTAATCCTGCAAGCCTACTTATATCATTCAACAATGTAATAAAAATCCCTCAAATTAATAATATTAAATAATAATGAAGTGAACATATATCATATGTCTATACAATGTATTTATAACTACAAGTTCAAACTTAAAAATTAATAGGAAATCAAATAAAAAGGAAAACCTAAATAAAAATGAACTATTTAGACCTTGAAGCAAAGCTTGAAGAAGAAGGAATGTAGCTTGCTTATAGCAGTAATAACCTGCAAAATCTAAAATTGTAGAGGGGCAAGCTTCTACATGCTCAGTAAGAAATTAAACAAGGTAGGGAACTAACCTACCATTAATTCTATTCAACTAATACCGATTATATAATAAACATAAATATATACATAAAACATATAAAATACATATAAGCAACCAAATAAAATAATTAGATAAGTAAATAATTAAATCATATATAAAATAATAACTATAAATAATAAAAGAATGATCATATAACCATATACATCACCTTTACACCAAATCATAACTTCAAACATCAACTTAATTCACCATATCCAAATAAATGACACCAATAATACAAATCACATTGCCTATAAAACACTCAATCATATGCATATGTATCTTGTAACAATAACTCTTGTATCTTGTATCTTATATCCATGTAATCTTGTAATAAGGTATCCTGAAATCTTGTAATCATATATCTTGTAATCTTGTAACCATATATCTTGTAATCTTTTAACCAGATATCTCGTAATCTTGTAACCATATAACTTGTAATCTTGTAACATATGATAAGAGAATCAAAAATCCAAATACATCATTAAATCAAGTTTTCAGTCATATAAACATTCTCATTATAACCTAACATTCATCATCACTTTCATAATATAAGTCTTCAACACAGTTAACAAGCATCAACATATAGTCAACATAACATCAAACATAAGATAACCATGTAAGACACATAAAGTAAATAAGCAATTAGGTGTTCCCTGACTTCTAGGCAAGCATCATATATATAAACATTTTATTACATAGCACACATATAATTTAATTAGAATATACACCCTTCATCTGTAAGTAGGCATGAATATTCGATGATTAGGGATTAGGCACTTTTTTGATACTTCCTAAACCAACACTTATAATGATACATAATTGTTGACCTTGACTTTTTGCCCATACATTGCAGTTGTAGGTTTTCATCAATTCGATTTAGTACAGGTCCCTGATGTCGACCCTAATTTGCACACATGCCTTTAAGCCTTTCCTAAGTATTCTGGACATGCAGAGCACATTACATTTTGCATGTGGAAGGCAGAGTGCATAGCGTGCATTTTTTGATATGTAGAGCACATAGTGCTACATGTTGTGCATGTCATGAAAATATACATTTAGTGGGCGGCCTTTTCTCGAGCAAATCTAATATGCTCCATATGGGTGCCAAATGATGCTTCTTTGACGTATGGCACACATTCCAATGTATTTACATTAGGTGGTGCACATAGGTCAAATTTATGACATGCTAGGCATCTACTGCTATATGATGTGCATATAGCACTTTGTGCTGCATACATAGCATGTTATTTTAAAAAATCCCACATTGTTAATATGATTTTCTCATTTTCCTCACTTACACTTATAAATATAAGCCTTGTATTTATGGAAAAAGGTCTAAAAATTCATTAATTGCACTTAAACTCTACCAAATTCTATTCTCACTTAATTAAGCATTTAATTAAGTAAATAATTTAGGATTAATGACTAATTAACCTTACTTAAAGCTCTAATCACATTTGGAATCAAGATCTTAGAAGCCTAATCCATTTTGGTGAGTTGAATGCTTATTCTCTTCTCCTTTTTCTCTTGGTTTCATGATAAGTTTATGATTTTTGCTTTATTTAATGATTTAGCTTCAATCTTGCATGATTTGATGATTACCAATGCTTATTTGTAGTCTAAATAATCTACCATTTTGATAAATCTGATGGGATTTAGGTTGGATTTTATGTTTTTACTTAAAAATGCATTTTCCTTCAAATTTACCTCACTACATATTGCACACATCACATGATGTGCGCCATACATAGCCTATATATGGTGCATATCATGCGATATATTGCTCACATCACCTCTTAGTTTTGCTAAAAAAACTATATTTTCACTCTTTTTTGCTTGTTTCTTGATAAATTTTGAAGTCCTCAGTAGAATTAAAGGTTTTAAAATAGCCTTAATGATTTGAGTTCATCATATAGCATCCATATTTCATTAATTTTGGCTTTTAAATCAAGTTAAATGCTTATTTAATTTGTTTAATTGATGTTTTATGAAGTGATTGGCTTTAGATAGTTAAGTTTACTATCTTCTATTGATGTTTAGTGATATTAGTACTCCCATTCACGATGCCACAATCATTTGCTTATGATTTTACCATTAAATCATTTAATTACTCAATTAATGCTATCTTAATTGTGCTTTTTATGTCGCTTGACATGTTTAGCTTGATTGGAAATTGATTTATTTCTAAATGATGTTTCATATGATCTTAGAAATTTTGGTTTTGTTATTGATAAATTTTGCCTAAAATTGATTATTTTCACATGATTTTTCATGATTTGGCTCGTGTTTATTCATTTTTTTCATGATTATTGCCATTACATTCATCAAACTTTGGCTCTTAATTTGTGCTTTCATATGGCACTGAATTAGTCAATCTAGTCCTAAATTTCATTTGCTAATAATGATTTTGCTTGTATTTTTGCATTATCACTCATGCATTTTTGACTTATGCTGCTCAAGGTTGACGTTTTCCTAAGTGGATAAGATATTGCTTAATGTCTTAGATTTTTGTATCAATGAAGATTCTTTGTAATAGAATAGCTTTATTCTCTTTGTATGATTTAGCCCTAAATCTCTCGTGTATCCCCTATCTTGTTCAATCCCTTTCTCCGACTACTATTCTTTTCATTCGTGCTGCTATGCTTATTTTATCATTACTATATAATGTATGCTATGTCATGCCATGTCATCTCACATGCCATGCCTATATCATGTTATCTCACATGTCATGCTTATGCCATGCTTACGCCATGTCATCTCACATGCCATGCTTATGCTATGTCATCTCACATGTCATGCCTATGCCATGTCATCTCACATGCTATGCCTATGCCATGTCACCTCACATGTCATGCTTGTCACATCCTAAATCAAGCATAAACTTTGCATTCATAAATTGGTTGAAATGTATTGTTATATATGTTATTGGTGTGTTAATGATATGAAATAATGCTTATGATGTTAAGCATATGATGAGATTAGAGTTTAAAGCTCTAAAGTTAAGATTGGAAATTTTGACAAAAATCACTGAAACGACCCTTGAGTGGTGACTAATTGAGGTTTTTGATGTTGAAAATACTTAGTATGATTAATTAAGTAAGCTCAAGATGATTGTTTTAACATGAATTTGATATATACAAATTTTGGATAATTTGAATTAAAAATTATTTATGATGTCATAATTGAGTGATGATGATGTAAGCATGATGTAATCATATGAATGTAATTATGATTTTTATTAGAAAATGAATAATTATGAATTAGTGATAAGTTAGTAAGAGTATATTATAAAAAAGAAAATATTAGAAGAGTATAATTAGTATTTTTAATTATGATGTCATAATGATATCATAAGTGGTATAAGTGATATCATAATTAAGGTACTAATTTAATTAGATTTGAATTGGTATATTAAATTAGTAGTGGGATTGGTATTTGAAAAACTGTATAGGTATTTGAAAAAGTAGCTTTGGATTTTATTGTTAGTGGATGGAGAGAGAAGGTAAGTATTATATTTTATTTGATTAAGGGAATTGATGGATGGTATTTTAAATTAAAAAGAGCATAAATTTAGTGTATAATATGAAATATAAGGTTTAAGTTTGGTGGATTGTAAGTTAAATATAAGTATATATAAGTATAGGAGCCAAAATGTAATTTTGGAGGTGTATAGGGACTAATATGGGAATTTTTCTAAATAGAACTCATGTCATCCGAATTTCCATCTCATTTGTGGTTTATCTTTCATTCAATTATGCGCTTTTTCTCATTTAGCTGAAACATAACCCATTTTCTATTTTATTCTTATCTTATCATCATCCTCTCTATTCATTTCCATCTTCCTTTCATGTCTTAACCTATTTTCATATCTTATCTTCTTCTTTCTTCATAACCAACATAAAACCGTACCCTCTTCTTACCATTTCTATTACATACTTCAAGTTTTAAGCAAGTTATTTAAGTAAAGTTCAAGGTTTGGTGAAGATCCATCTATTCCTCTTAGTTTTTCTAAAGGAGCGCATATATTACCTTCTTAAGCTTTAGAACCACAAGCTTTTTCTCCATTTTTATTGTAAAATCTTCATGTTTAAGTTAGTATTGTGAGTATTCTTCAAGTTCCAGCCAAAATCATTTTATTTTTCCTTCTTCAAAGTGTTGGCCGAAACACTTTCTTCATCATCCCTTAGTTCAAGGCTGAAATTAGTAAAATCCATGTAAAACTTATTTTATGATTAGATCTAACTCTTTTTAGTACATGCATGTTGATTTAAGGTGAAGATCAAGCTAAAGGAAGTGGAAGTGAGAAGATCCACTTAAATCCATAGCAAAATTCAAAGGAGACCAAATTTTAAGTTGAGATTTTTATGGTTTGACTTAAGGTGAACCTTGGTAAGTATATTTTAGTGATAGATTAAGTAGTTTTATGAATTTTGAGTATAGTTTGAGTTTTGGCCGAATAGTTTCATGTTGTTTGGTTGTTTTTAATTGATGATTTGATGGTTAGATGAGTTAGGATTGTAAAGGTAGTGTTAAGTGGTTGTGTGGGTGTATGTGTGTTGAGTTTTTCACTTTAGCTGAAACATTCAAGTAACATTTTAATGGTTGGTAAGTTAAAAATATGATTTTAAAGATGATTTACTAAAAACAGAAGGTTAATAGCAAAGAAAGTGATGAAATTAAAGCTTGTGATAAGTTAATTTGGTGTTTTAAGGCTAAATATCATTTTAAGTGTATATGACTTAAGAGCTATGAATTAAATGATTAATTTTAAGTAAGATTTAAGTAATTCACTTTTAAT
Source organism: Dalechampia spathulata (assembly GCA_948192965.1). Classification (NCBI taxonomy): domain Eukaryota; kingdom Viridiplantae; phylum Streptophyta; class Magnoliopsida; order Malpighiales; family Euphorbiaceae; genus Dalechampia; species Dalechampia spathulata. The sequence continues at coordinate 10,240 of CANYBF012193050.1, forward strand.
TAAGGTTGAAATAAAGTTGTTAAGGATTTATTAATAAGAAGCATGTGGTATATGAACTAAATTGGATATAAAATAAGCATATTTGGTAATTTAAGGCTTAATTTTCATTTAAAGTAATTATAAGATAAAAATTAAGGAAAAGTGGATTCTGTTAAGTTTGATTTAGTGATATAATAAGAGAATTAAAGTTAAATGAAGGTATTAATATGATTTAGAAGGTTAGCTTAAAGTATAAATTGTCAAAATGGACTTAAGATAGGAATTGCTAATGTTTAATGGATTTATGTGCAAGTATTCAGCCGTATCAAGTTTGATGACATAAGTTAGTAAATTTTTAAGTAAATTATATGATTATAAGGAATTAAATGAAATGGTTAATTGATAGAATGATATAAGTCATTAAAGAATGCTATATCTGTGAGCGTACGTATCCGTTTCTCGGCTTTTCCCAGTTTTACAGGTTTTAACTTTTGAGAAAAACGGGGTGTGGAGTCGCCACC
>CANYBF012193303.1:0-15812 GCA_948192965.1 Dalechampia spathulata
CGAAATGCCGAACCCAACTCTGAAGAAATTCGGGCTGCTTTCCAACACAGGAAGGCTCGGGTTTACTTTTTCATGGTTTGTTTAATTGCTCAATTGAGTTGGTTAAATAAGCCGGGTGGCGACTCCACAACATTTTCTCGATGCGATCTGTCTAGTTCCTGTAGTACTTCAGGGGTCTAAGCTTTTGAGAGCAAGCACCACGTCATTTCACGCCGAACAGCATGCAGCATTCCCAGCGTCCGGGATGTGCTACTCTCACAGAGGCTAAAGTCTATGTGGATGATATGATGGTGAAGTCTCCCATCAGAGAAGAGCATCCGGCTGCTCTTGATAGATTTCTTACATGCATTGAGAAATATGGACTCAGGCTGAATTCAAAGAAGTGCACATTTAGGGTGATGTCTGACAAGCTATTGCATCACATTATCAGTTAGAGGGGTATCGAAATGGACCCTGATAAGGCAAAGTCAATCATTGAGATACCTATCCCTAGAACTGAGATCAAAGTTAGGGGATTTCTAGCATAGCTCTAGTAAATCAGTAGATTCATCGCCAAGCTTACTACCATGTGTGAGCCTATCTTCAAGCTTTTGAGAAAGAATCAGCCTATGGTTTGAGATGAGAACTGCCAATTTACTTTTAAGAGGGTGAAGCATTACCTCTCTAACCCGTCAATCCTACAATCGCCCCGGCCAGGAAAACTGTTACTACTCTATCTAGCCTTAGAAGAAGAGTCAGTAGGTGCTATGATGGCTCAAGAGAATGATGCCGGAGTCGAGCATGCTGTCTACTACTTGAGTAAGAAGCTATTGCCAACAGAATGTAAGTATAGCACTATTGAGAAACTATGCATGGCTATGGTCTAGGTCACCAAGAAACTCAGACACTACTTCCAATCATACCAAGTTTAGGCAATCTCCAAGGTTGACTTTATGAAGTACTTGTATGCAGCTCCTTCACTGGTAGGGAAACTCTCCAGGTGGCTGATCCTGTTATCAGAATTTGACATATAGTACATCACAACCAAAGTGATCAAAGGCAGAGCGATTACCAAATTCTTAGCATCCATGCTGATGGATGACTCTGAGACCTTTGAAATGGACTTCCTAAATGAGCACATGGGCGCAGTTGATATCCAGAAATGGCAGTTGTACTTTGACGGTACGGTCAATAGAAGATGTGCATGTATAGAAGTTGCGCTAATCACTCCTGAAGGTGAACTCATTATGCTTTCTAAGCAGCTAAGCTTTCCAGTCACCAACAATATGGCTGAGTATGAAGCATGTCTATTCAAGCTAGAAGCATTGCTAATGATTGGTACCCAAGATATATAGATATTTGGTAATTTGATACTTATCATTCACCAATCCACGATCGAGTGGGATGTCAAAGAAGAAAGGCTCAAGCCTTATGCTGAATACATGAAGCTCATGGTTTACAATTTCAGCTCATGATAATTCATTTACATGCTGTATGAAGAAAATTAGATGGCCAATGCTTTAGCCACACCTGCTTTTGTGACTGCAGAGTCAAGTTTAACTTGTATTCATTGAGGATTCCTTGTTATGAGGGAGAACGGGTTATGGTACTAGATTAGCCAAACGAGATCCCATGGTATGCAAACATCATGAATTTTCCTAAGACTAGTACTTATCCAGAAGAAGCCAATAAAACTAATAAGCTAGCCCTGCGCAGACTAGTAGCCAACTTTACCTGGCATCAAAGTGTTCTCTATAGAAGAATAGTGGATGGTCTACAACTTTGATGCATATCGGGGAAGGAGATCAAATCAGTCATGCAGACTGTATACGCTGGTGTATATAGGTCCCATATGAATGGATTCACCCTTTACAAGAAAATCCTATGCCAAAGATATTTCTAGCTCACTATAAAGACAGACTGCATATAGTCTGTACGGAGATGCCATGAGTACCAGATTCATGGAGATAGAAGTCACCTACCACCAGTTGAATTGTAGAATTTGAAAACGCCTTGGCCATTCTCAGCTTGGGGAATTAACATCATGGGTGAGATTCATCCTAACGCATCCAATGGGCATTGGTACATACTAGTGGCTGTTGACTACTTCTCTAAATGGGTGGAAGCTGAATGCTATAGTAAACTGGGGGTAAAGCAAGTTGCCAAGTTTATGGAGAAGAATCTCATATGTCGATATGGGATACCACATCACTTGGTGTCTGATAATGGAGTGCAGTTCTAAGGCCAAGTGGTTGACTTACTAGAAAGGTATGGGATCGAGCACAACCGATCCTCTCCATATCACCCTCAAGCTAATAAGGTAGTCGAAGCGGCTAACAAGATGATCAAGTGCATCTTAGCCAAGACAGTGTAGACTTACAAAGATTGGCACGAGTAATTATTATTCGCTTTATGGGGTTATAGAACCACTGTAAGGAGTCCCATGGGTGCTACCCCCTACTCTCTTGTTTACGGGAGAGAAGTCGTATTGTCAATCAAAGTGGAGCTGAAATCACTTCGTCTCATTCTAGAATCTCAGTTGCCAAAAGTTGAGTGGAAAAGGGCCAAGTACGAACAACTGGTTACTATTGATGAGAAGCAGCTGAAGGTTCTCTATCATCTATAGCTTTACAAGAAGCGCATGGCAAATGCATTCAACAGAAAGATTAAGCTTGTTGTTATACGGAAGGTGACTTAGTTCTGAAGCAAGTCAAGTCAAACTAGCTATCCGTGATCTTCATGGAAAATTCAGACCTAACTGGGAAGGCCCATTCTTGGTTAAAAAGATCCTCTCCAAAGGTGCTGTTTGCATCTCAGATTTGGAAGGCAATGAATTCTCAGAACCTGTCAACCTTGATCGACTAAAGAAGTATTTTATCTAGAGCAAAAGGTAAAAGAAAAGTAGAATAAAAATAAAAAGTCTGGTGAACTGAAAAGCTACATAGGTGGTTCATGCAAAAATTAAGATAAAATGAAAAATACTTGCTTGATGAGTTGAAAATCTGCTTGGATGACTCATGCAAAAGTTAAAGCTCTTAGAATGAAAAGGAGAGTGTTAAAATAGTTTATCAGAAAATTTTGCAAGAGACTGGTCAATAATAGGGGTTAAGTCTAATGCACATCGGGGAACTCCTGTGTTGGTTTTAACATTTTTCATGCAAATGTTTTAATCTCATTAATGTAAATGGAACACATGTTCATAAACTTAGCCATGAGTAATACTATTTTCAAACACAAAGCACTATCTTTCTTTATTATATGCAATCTTGTTGCCTAACAATGTCTTGTAGTACAGGACTCAGGCATAGCACAGCACCCATAGCTTATACTCCTCATCTGTGGTAGATCCAGCTCCAGAAATCTCCACTAGCATAATCTGGTGACGAGGCTAAGTCCTCTCCACATGCTCCATAAAATAAGGCACCAGCCTTCCTCCCTCAAATTCTGTCAATCGAGGGATAGTTTATAGATGACTGTACTGATGACAAATTCTAGTAAGACTGTAGTGCATGCAATGCCTAAATCCCAACAGTGGGATACAATCTATGTAAGTCATCATAGTCACATGTTGTATGCGCCACCAAGGACAGGTCCACCTGATCTCACTCTCAGGTCTGGTCCCTATCCACTCAATCCAACCTTGGAATGTCAACGTCCTTGCCTCGCTAAAGGTATAACCTCTTCGCATATGCTGTGAGGAAGGTATCTCTACGGGTCCCCCGCTAGTGGTGCTAGGATCCCAAGTTTCTCTTGAAGCTAAATCTATAAACAAAAACAAAAATAAAAGCTCACTAAGTTGAAAACCTTGTAAAAAGGCTACTCAGGCAAAAATTAGAGTGACCCATTGAGCTGAAAACTCAAGGGGGCAATTCAAGCAAAAGTTAGGGTCTGAGGTAAAAAAATTGAAAGCTCGATGAGTCGAAAGCCTTACAAAAGGCACCTCATGCAAAAATTAGAGTAAAACATAGCTTTTCTAAGTTGAAAACCTACAAAGGTGGCTTAGAAATTCTTACCTACAGTAGGATCAGGCTACCACTAAAACGTTCAGACTGCCCTCGCTTCACTCTATCTAACCCAAGTATTGTCTCTACAATAATCATAGGAAAAGGGGTTCGACCTTGCATCATTTGGTCTACCATCGGCTCGATCAGTAAATCTCCATGACCAGATGGATTGACAAATAAGAATTGTGCCAACAATCCAAATCCTGCTACTCTCAACCATGAGAAAGTATCTACACATTTTTGACTACATAGCTGAAAAATAGTAGCAAGATTTACATAGCCATTTGCTATTAAAAGTGACCTCGTCTCAATCAGGCTGATATCAAAAGCCCTAATCAGATGTGGGAATGCCTCCCCAATAGGCACGGGCACTATTAGCATCACCGTCATGCTACAGGTAACTCTGATGATAGCAGCAAACTTCTTGTACATTAGGTATAACTCAACATGACCAAACCGGAAAACATGGGCCACCAGATCCCAAAATTGCATGGTAGTGTGCAAGAAAGTGTTATTGATTGAGACTTGCTGAAAACCTGAGGGGGCAATTCAAGCAAAAGTTAAGGTCTGAGGTAAAAAAATTAAAAGCTCGATGAGTCGAAAGCCTTACAAAAGGCACCTTATGCAAAAATTAGAGCAAAACATAGCTTTTTTAAGTTGAAAACCTGCAAAGGTGGCTTAGAAATTCTTACCTACAGCAGGATCAGGCTACCACTAAAACGTTTAGACTGCCCTTGTGTCACTCTATCCAACCCAAGTATTGTCTCTACAATAATCATAGGAAAAGGGTCCGACCTTGCATCATCTAGTCTACCATCGGCTCAATTAGTAAATCTCCATGACCGGATGGATCGACGAATAAGAATTGTGCCAACAATCCAAATCCTGCTACTCTCAACCATGAGAAAGTATCTACATGTTTTTGACTACATAGCTGAAAAATAGTAGCAAGATTTGCATAGCCATCTGCTATTAAAAGCGACCTCGTCTCAATCAGGCTGATATCAAAAGCCCTAATCAGATGTGGGAATGCCTCCCCAATAGGCACGGGCACTGTTAGCATCACCGTCATGCTACAGGTAACTCTAAGGATAGCAGCAAACTTCTTGTACATTAGGCATAACTCAACATGACCAAACCGGAAAACATGGGCCACCAAATCCTAAAATTGCATAGTAGTGTGCAAGAAAGTGTTATTGATTGAGACTTGCTAAAAGGTCATCAAGTATTAGAGTTTGATCTCGCTTAACCGGCTCTACTCATCGTTGCCCCAACGGCGGGAAAGAGCACGAAAAGCAGATAGTGATTGCTGAGTCATTGTCTATTTAGCTTCTACAAAGAAGAGCGAATGAGTTATGTTTCGATAGAGAAGCATAAAACATGAGATATTTATATTAGCAAGTGATCTAGGGTTTCATTAATAAATCTAAAAAGATACAAAGTTGAAGGTTTAGCTATCCTCAACGATTGTACACCACAGCCCAAGTGTACTAGGCACACATGCCAAACTGTATTACGGCCTATTATTTTAATACATAAATTATAAAAATTACAGAATTTTGACATCATGCATATAGGAGATGGACATCATGTCTTCTCTAGGTGTTATCATCATTTAATTGGTCTTCATTAGGACTAGGGCTATCCGGTACTTCAATGTTGTAATGTTCCAGACACGCCATCAGCCGAGCAATCTCTTGACCCATCTATTCGGTCATCTGAGTGTAGCGATCATGCTTCTCTCATTCCAGCTGCCTGCTTATATGTAAACATAAGCATATAGGCATATAAGTCATGCATTTATTCATTGACATCACATGCACATTTCATAACAGGTACTCACCTGAACAGTTAACATCTCAGATGTATGATAACGATGCAACCCCACTAACAGCCTTAAAGCATCTACCATGGCAATTTAAGGCACCTACAAAATCAAGTACATGTAAGACCACTGGAGTCTAGGGAGTATGAAACATGTGTACTCATATGAGTGGTGTTCGGGGGATCAAATTCAATCTCACTCCTTGTCGGCACCGGAAAGGAGGTCTCGTAAGGACGACCAGTCTCATCATAAGTAAAGATTAGCAGATTTTACAGCCACATGGGGGGTTTGCTAACATGCATCGCCCCCTATAAAGATGCACTTAATGAATTAGGCCTCTCCCAAAAATTTTAGAATTTTTTGGAGGTCATTTGCTCTATCAAATCCAATTTTCACAACTCGAAACATCTAAAAAATTTGAAAAGTCAGTCAGATTTCAACAGATTGATACTTAAAAATTCAGGTAATTTTCCTAAACCACTTCAATTTCAATTTCACTGATAAATTGTTTTTCCATGGCTAGCATAGATAGGAAATTAATCCAGCAGATGATAAAAAATAATCAAACCTTTGACTTTTTGTTAAGCCATTGACCAGACAGTGTTGCATTCTGATAGAGGATCCTAAATACAGACTTTTGAGATAGACAACATGTATAGGATGGCACAAGAATTGATATAATGGTTGATCACCCCGACCTAACAAACGGTCACCTCAAGTTCCACAATTGAACCACCCGATCCAGTAGAGATCACAGAATCGAGCCTTTGATTCTTAAACCCTAGCCATAGGCATCTGAACACCAATTTCAGATAATTACCTTATATTAAAGACATCGATCTTGCAGTGACCACCAATTAGCCTTGATCATTTAGCCTAAACATCGGGCTCCCAATGACCAAATTAGGATTATTATTAGTTAAAACCATCGACACAAAAATGTCAAGCCCCAACAGAGGATCCCAAATGCCATTTTAGAGATATTTGACATTTATTAGATGGTACGAGCACCGACCCAACAGACGGTCATCCAGGTCTAGCAGTTGACCACTCGATCCAGCAGCGATCATAGAATCAAGCCTTTGATTCCTAAACCCTAGCAGTAGGCATCTGAACACTGACATCAAATGATTTTAAGCCTCGCAGCAAAGCCAATGGTCTTACAGAAGACCACTGATCAGCCTTAATCATCTTAGCCCGAGCATCGGGCTCCCAGTGGCAGAATTGGGTCGTAAGCCTCAGCATGAGTAGTAGATCAGTATTGATCCTCTAACCCAAGCACCGGGCTCCCAGTGGCAGAATTGAGTTGCAAGCCTCAGCATGAGCACCACTAGATCAGCATTGATCCTCTAGCCCAAGCAACAAGCTCCTAGTTACAAAATTGGGTTGCAAGCCTCAGTATGAGCATTCTACAAGCCTCAACACAAGCACCCAGCAAGCTTTAGCATGAGCATTCTACAAGCCTTAGCATGAGCACTTCATAAGTCTTAGCCTAAGCATTAGTCAGGTACTATTCTTGAATTGGGTAAAAACCTGTGTCATGATTAGGTTTCATCCTATCGGCCTCTGATCATGTCATTCTAGGATGACCCTAATCAGGGGGCAAACTGTGAACACTCTATTTTTGCCCCCTATAAAGTTGGCTAGGTTGCCTACTTCGGGCACGTATTGTGACTTGTTTCAGTATCAGAACGGCTTGATACAAGTTCCCATTCTCAAGAGCAAGTTGCATACATGAATTTGCATGTTCATTTGCCATTTGGGCACACTGTTTACCTCCCGTTTGGCCCATCCAAAATGGTTATCAATTACATATTTCTAGCACAACTTGCATAGGCTGGTTGGGTTGCCTACTTTGGGCATGTATTACAATATGTTCTCGTGTCGAAATGGCTTAATACAAGTTTCTAATCCCAAGAGCATGTTGCATAGATGAATTTTGCATATTCATTTACCATTTAGGTACACTGTTTGCCCCCCGTTTGGCCTATCCAAAATGGCTACCAATCACAGATTTTCAACACAGCCTACAAAAGCTTGTTAGGTTACCTACTTCGGCCATGTATTATGATATGTTCTCATATCAAAATGGCTTGATACAAGTTTCTAATCCTAAGAGCATATTGCATAGATAAATTTTGCATATTCATTTACCATTTTGGCATATGGTTTGCCCCTGTTTGGCTTGTGCAAAATGGTTGCCACTCACAAATTTTTAGCACAGCCTGTACAGGCTAGCTAGGTTGCCTACTTTGTGTCACATCCATGTGAGTGACATGTCTAGTATGCATATAGAGGTCTGTATGCATATGTGGTTCTGCTATACCATGTTGTATTGTTATGATGTATTCTCGGTATTGATCGTATGCATGTATGTCTATATATATGGATGTGTACTATTGATTGTGATTATGCTTGTGATGCTGTCACCTTATTAGGAAGCGTGACTTCTCAGTTGGATGAGGGATAATGATTTGATTATGTTTAGGCTTGACTTTGAAGTGTTTTAGCAGGTACTGGGTGCGTAAAGGATTAAATGGGAGATGTTTTGGTTTTCTAAGGCTCGGTACGGGCGTACGGATACCCGTACGGGTGTACCAAGTTTCCTGGAGATGGTACAGGCACACCAAAAGGTTGTACAGCCATACCGTAACTCGTAGGAAAATGGGTTTGTCAGGAAAATTGGGGTGTACAGGCATACCATTTGATGTATGGTCGTACGATTACTCGCAGGAAAACAGGGCATCAGGATTTTAAGTTTGGTACGGGCGTACAAAATTTGGTACGGCAGTACGTGATTTAAAACCCCATTTTTAAGAGGATAAACTTAGACTTTTCTTTGACTTTTCTTATCCCTTCTTCCTTTAAACCCTGTCCCTAACCCCTAGAATTCAACCTGCTTTCTTGTTTTTACACCGTGAGAGCTTGAAGAAGTGAGTTTACAGATTGGTCTACGGATTTAGATGCTAGAAGTAGTTCTTACAGGTTTGTGCTAGTTTGTATGCAATAGTACTAGCTTATATCAGGAGCCTTATTTACTTCTTCTTATGCTTTTAAGGCCTAGTACGGCCAAGAGATTGATGATTGGGGATTCGTTTCCCATATATGCTATGTGGTTATGATGTGAGCTTGATGATTATTGATATGCTATGCCCTGCTTATATATGTCTTACTATTGAGAATGAAAGAAACGAGCAAGAGAAAAGAGGAAAAAGGCATGTTGGGTCATATATTATAGGATTCCATAATTGAATCGTATATTATATTGCCTCCTACAGGAGTTGAGTCTCCAGACATAGAGGAAAAAGGGGTTTAAGGACCCGGATAACAGTTGCCCTCCTTTGGGAGTTGAGTACCAGTACATACAGGAACCCAGCATGGTAGGAAATTGTGCACAATACAGTGAAACGGGAAAGAATACAAAAGAAAGTGGGAAAAAGGGTGCAAGCATGGCTTGTGTATGTTTATGCGTTAGCTAACACCATTGATTTTTATACTCAACATTTATCAATTGATGGATGCAGGTTCTGAGCCTACAGTTGAGGGCTCTGAGCAGTGATCGCTTGTATCGGTAAGGAGTTGGATTCGACAGTAATCTTATTCTCGAGGTGGTCCTAGACAGCCGAGCATACTCCGTAGTTTTGTTTAGTTCATTAATGTGGCTCGTATAGGCCATTTGGCAGTAGTCTAATTGTATTTTGGTGGTGGGTTGTACAATGATGTAACCGGGCCTTTGTATATTAATGAATACGTTTCTATATAAAGAATTGTTCATACTATTGAGTGTATATGAGTTGACTAGGGTTTATTTTGTTATGCTATGACTTTTACACCACCAGTATTTATGTTGTCCCCATACGACATCTATTATGCAGGTGTACGTATCCCTTGTAGTGTACATAGGGCTTTTCCATCTAGGAGGTCATTGTGTATACTATAGGAGCATGTTACTCTAGGTATGGGCTGGGTGTGACATGTTTAAGTGGTATCAAAGCTATGGTTTAGCTTGACACATGTTTACTTGGGTGTTTAGGACTACTGCCTTTGATTTATAAGCTACAGTAAAGGAGTGTTGCTTGTCCTGACCACTGCTGACCGTCGGACCCTCGGACCCTCGTTTATGTATTACATATTAAGTGATGTCTGATAGAGGGATTAACATTGGTGAGGAAGGTGGGGGTAACTTTAATCCCCAAGAGAGTTCCTCGGGAACGGGAGAGCGTGCGGGTAGACAGGTGGAGGCATCGACTGTTGACCCGATGATAACTCAGTTTACCCAATTCTTGTGTTTCCTTTAAACGCAGAGTCAGGCATTGCCTACAGTTCCGGCCCCACCTCCAGTGGAGTGAAGAGAGGAATATAAGTTGGACTTCACTAAGTTGAGGTCGTACGGAGCCACTGATTTTATTGGTACTATAGATCCTTATATGGCCAAGGTATGGCTAGAGCGGACGCAAAGGGTGTTGCGTCAGATAAAGTATCCAGAGATGGTGAAGTTTGAGTATTCCATCTCTTTGTTGCAAGAGGACGCATATGAGTGGTGGAAGACTATCCCTCAGGGTATGGCTGACCCTTCAGTGTTGACGTGGGAAGACCTTCAGAGGGAGTTTCACCGGAAGTATGTACCTTTAGCCTATACTGATCAGAAATTGTAGGAATTTCTTGGGTTGAAGCAGGGGGACATGTCCGTGGCTGACTATGAAAAGGAACTTACGCGGTTGGCATATTATGTGACTCATATTTTGGTGTCTGGCCAGGAGAGATGCAAGAGATTCGAGCAGGGCCTGAATCCTCACATCAGGGCATTCATTCAGAGTTTTTAGTATGATGATTTTTCTACTTTGATGGCTAATGCACTAGACCTTGAACATATGGTACAAGAGGACAATGCTCAACAGGAGTCATTGAGGAGGTCATTTAGAGGGCCGAGTTCTTCTTCCAGTTCATCCAAGAGGAACAAGTTTAGGAGTTCTTTTCCTCCTAGATCGACGGATGTGAGACCGACGCCGCCCCGGCGTGAGCAAAGTGGGAGACCATTTCTTATAGTGGTAGTGTAGGTGCTGGACCGTATCTATGTTGTACTTGTGGTCGGACGCATTATGGAGCTTGCTGAGTAGGCAGTAACTTGTGCTTCAGATGTGGCGATGCTGGTCACTATGCTAGAGAGTGCTATGAATGGTCTGGTAGACCAATACGTACTATGGCTGAGGGAGAGGCTCGACCACAGCAGCAGCAACCGAGGCTTAGTTCAGCAAGTTCTCCTAGTACTGAGAGGGGTAGAGGCCGAGGTAGAGGCCAAGATGGAGGAGGACGTGGCATCAGTCAGGGGTCCGTGAACCAAGTTGTTGGGGCTCCTGCCAGAATATATAATTTAGTGTACCGTGAGGAGCAACAAGCTACAGATGTAGTGCTCGGTAATATTCTTATTTCTGATCATGATGCTTTAGTGTTGTTTGACCCTGGTTCTTCGTATTCATATATCGATGTTGGATTTGCTTGAGGGCTTAAGATGTTAAATGAGGGATTAGGTTATGGGATAATGGTTTCTAGCCCATTAGGAGGGGATGTGATAGTTGATAGAATCTGTAGGCGATGTCCCTTGATTATACAGGGTGTGTATTTCTTATCTGACCTTGTGGAGATACCATTCTGTGAGTATGATATTATACTGGGGATGGTTTGATTAGCAAGGTACGGTACGATGATGGACTATCTATGAAAGATAGTGACCCTTCAGCCTCCTAAGCAGGAAGCTATTTTGATTAAGGGTAACATGCCGTCAGTGACAGCGAGAGTAGTGACAGCTGTAACTGCGCAGAAGTTGCTGTTACAGGGTTGTGAGGTGATTCTGGCACATGTGATTGATGGGAGACAGAAGGGAGTATAGTTGACAGAGATTTTGACTATATGTGACTTCCCTAATGTGTTTCCAGAGGAATTGCCAAAGTTACCACCGGAAAGGGAAGTGGAGTTTGAGATTGAGGTGTTACCGGGTATGGAACCGATCTCAATAACACCTTATCGGATGGCACCTATCGAGCTAAAAGAGTTAAAGGTGCAATTATAGGAATTATTGGATAAGGGATTTATTCGTTCGAGTGTTTCACCCTGGGGTGCACCGGTGTTGTTTGTAAAGAAGAAGGATGGGTCTATGCGGATGTGTATAGACTACAAACAGTTGAATAAGGTGACAATTAAGAATTGATACCCGTTGCCGCGTATTGATGATTTGTTTGATTAGCTTAAGGATGCGGCAGTGTTTTCTAAGATTGACCTAAGATTGGGATACCATCAATTACGGATGAAAGAAGGTAGTGTGGCGAAGACGACATTCAGGACTCGTTATGAGCATTATGAATTTCTGGTGATGCTGTTTGGTTTGATAAATGCACCAGCAGCATTTATGGCATTAATCAACACGGTGTTTACTGATTATCTGGATCAGTTTGTGGTGGTGTTCATTGATGATATTTTGGTATATTCTAAGACTCGCGAGGAACATGATTATCATTTGAGATTGGTATTGCAACGACTGAGGGAGGAGCAGTTGTTTGGCAAATTATTGAAGTGTGATTTCTGGCTTGACCAAGTGGCGTTCTTAGGTCATGTGATTTCTTCAGAGGGGATCAGAGTCGATCCAAGCAAAGTGGAAGCTGTGCTTAACTGGCAGATTCCTAGGAATGTCAGTGAAGTTCACAGTTTCTTAGGTTTAGCTGGGTACTATAGGAGGTTTGTTAAGGGATTTTTGATAATTACTTTGCCCTTGATAACATTGCTAAGGAAGGATGTTTCTTTTTTCTGATCAGAGGAATGTTAGAAGAGTTTTGAGCAATTGAAGGAGTGTTTGACACGAGCTCCAGTTCTTACGCTACCCACCCCGGGTCAAGCATATGTAATATATAGTGACGTATCGTTGAATAGTTTGGGATGTGTACTGATGCAGGACCAAAAGGTGATTGCCTATGCCTCGAGACAATTGAAGCCATATGAGAGAAATTACCCGACACATGATCTGGAGTTAGCGGTGATTGTCTTTGCACTTAAGATCTGGCGACATTATTTATACAATGAACTCTGTTATATGTATACAAATCACAAGAGTCTTAAGTATCTGGGTACGTAGAAAGAGTTGAACTTAAGGCAGTGATGCTAGATTGAGCTTATTAAGGATTACGACTGTGTGATAGATTATCACCCAGGGAAAGCTAATTCAGTTGTCGATGCTCTAAGTCGGAAGGTGTTTGCCGGATTGAAACAGACTCTGTTGGTATTGGTTTATGAGATATGATAATTAGAAGCTACTTTGATGCTATAGTCTAACTGTATCCTAGCCCAGTTGCAGATGAAGGTGAAGCCTATGTTGACAGACCAGATACAGAGAAGTGCAGTTAGTGATATGGAATACCAGAAGCAGTTGCAGAAAGTGCAGGCGGGTAAGACTACCCTATTTTCTGTGAATGAGGATGGTATTTTTAGGCATGGAACATGGTTGTATATTCCAACAGATAAGGAATTGAAGAGATAGATTCTAAAGGAAGCCTACAGTTTGACATATGCTTATCATCCCGATGGTACTAAGATGTATCAGGATTTGAGGTAGTACTATTGGTGGATTGGCATGAAGAGGGATATAGCATATTATGTGGCTAAGTGCTTGATTTGTCAGTGAGTGAAAGTTGAACATCAAGTGCCAGCTGGATTACTTCATCCATTACCGATGCTGGAATAGAAATGGGATCGGATTACGATGGATTTCATCATGGGGTTGCCGTTGACACAAGCGAAGCATGATGTAGTTTGGGTAATTATCGATCGGTTGACCAAGGTGACGCATTTCATTCCTATGCTTATGGATTATGGGTTGGAGAGGCTGGCAGAGTTATACAATAGAGAGATTGTCCGATTGCATGGGATTTCATCGTCTATCGTGTCGTATAGAGATCCATGGTTCACATCTCGGTTTTGGGGAGCTTTTTAGAGAGCTTTAGGCTCAAAAGTACATTTTAGTATGGCTTTTCATCCCCAGACAAATAGACAATCGAAAAGAGTGATTTAGATTTTGGAGGATATGCTACGTGCATGTATTCTCGAATGGGAGGGTAGTTGGGATCAATATGTTCATTTGATAGAATTTGCATATAATAACAACTACCAGTCGAGTATACAAATGGCTCCTTATAAGGCTTTGTATGGTCGAAGGTGTAGGATGCCTTTGCATTGGGATGAGGTTGGCGAGCAAAGATTAATTGGGCTTGAATTGGTTTAACAGGCCGAGGAACAGGTGAAGCTGATTAAGTCCAGACTGAAAGCTGCTTCTGACAGACATAAGTCGTATGTGGACTTAAAGAGGCATGATATTGAGTACGACGTTGGGGATAAAGTGTTTCTAAAAGTATCTCTGTGGAAGAAGATTATGAGATTTGGTCAGAAGAGGAAATTGAGCATACCATATGAAGTACTTGAGAGAGTGGGACTGTTGGCTTATAGGTTGGCATTGCCACCAGACTTGGATCGGATTCATAATGTGTTTCATGTTTCTATGTTAAGGAGGTACCGATCTGATCCTACACACGTGCTTCTAGTGGAATCGATTAAGATTCAACCAGACCTATCTTACAAAGAGGAACCGATTCAGATTCTGGCTTGAGAAGTTAAACAATTAAGGAATAAGCGAATACCTTTGGTTAAGGTATTGTGGAACCATCACACGGGTCAAGATGCCACATGGGAGCAGGAAGCTATGATGAGAGAGCAATATCCTTATTTGTCCTCTGGTAAGTTCAATTCTAATTTTGGGATGAATTTTCTTTTTAAGGGGAGAGAGTTGTCACATCCACGTGAGTGACGTGTCTGGTATGCGTATAGAGGTCTGTATGCGTATGTGTTCTGTTATACCATGTTGTATTGTTGTGATGTATTCTCGGTATTGGTCGTATGCATGTATGTATATATATATGGATGTGTACTATTGATTGTGATTGTGCTTGCGATGCTGTCATTTTATTGGGAAGCATTACTTCTCGGTTGGATGAGGGACAGTGATTTGATTGTGTTTAGGCTTGGCTTTGAAGTGTTTTAACAGGCACCGGGTGCGTAAAGGATTAAATAGGAGATGTCCTGGTTTTCTAATGCTCGGTACGAGCATACGGATACCCGTATGGGCGTACCAAGTTTCCTGGAAATGGTACGGGCACACCAAAAGGTTGTACGGCCGTACCATAACTCGTAGGAAAATGGGTTTGTCACAAAAATTGGGGTGGTACAGGCGTACCATTTGACGTACGACCATACGGTTGCTCGCAGGAAAACAGGGCATCAGGATTTTAAGTTTGGTATGGGCGTGCGAAATTTGGTACAACCGTATGCTACTTAAAACCCCATTTTTAAGAGGATAAACTTAGACTTTTCTTTGACTTTTCTTATCCCTTCTTCCTCTAAACCCTTCCTAAACGTCCCTAACCCCTAGAATTCAACCTGCTTTCTTGTTTTTACGCCGTGAGAGCTTGAAGAAGTGAGTTTAGAGATTGGTCTACAGATTTAGACACTAGAAGTAGTTCTTACAAGTTTGTGCTAGTTTGTATGCGACAGTGCTAGCTTATATCAGGAGCCTTATTTACTTCTTCTTGTGCTTTTAAGGCCTAGTACGGCTAAGAGATTGATGATTGGGGATTCGTTTCCCATATATGCTATGTGCTTATGATGTGAGCTCGATGATTGTTTATATGCTATGCCCTGCTTATATATGTCTTACTATTGAGAATGAAAGAAAAGAGCAAGAGAAAAGAGGAAAAAGGCATGCTGTGTCACATCCTGCATTACGTGAACTTATGTGCATTTATAAATTAATGTTATGATGAAATTTCTATGTTTATAAAGTGATTATGGTATAGAATAGTGAGTATGATAATCAGAAATGTGCTTTAAGCTTGAAAAAGGGGTATTTCATTTTCTGACGCAAACCCCTAACTTGATGGAAAACGGTACTCAAACTTCGTTTCGGAGTT
>CANYBF012193370.1:0-11252 GCA_948192965.1 Dalechampia spathulata
GGCCCTTTGTTAGGTGGGCCCCGGGTGGTGGGCCCTACCAAGCATCATATTTCGGGCATATAGTGCTATACACCCAAAAACGTAGGATTTTGCATGTTATGTGTTCTGCATGTCAAATAAGCATTATTTGACATTGTAAGACATTATTGGCGTGTTTTATTTATGTGGGCCCCACCAGGTGGGTCCTGCCTATGGGTCCTACGTGTGGGTCCCATCGAACATTTTTCGACCTAAGTGATGTGCACGTAATGCTATGCACTCAATGTGCTCTACATGTCCATAACACTCAAAGGAAACTGACGAGGGCAGTGGGCCCCACCAACTGCAATGTGCTTTATACACCCAGAGTACTTAGAGAAAGCCAAACAAGCCTATATGCACTATCGGGGTCAACTTCGGGGACTAATACCGAGCCGAATCCATAAAAACCCGAGATTGCACAAGGGTGAAAAGTCAGGGTTAACAACTATTATCTGTTATAATCTTATTTTGTTCACTGTTGTTACTTTATTCTATTTTACTTTAGTATTTTGTTATTAATCAATTAGTTTTTTATAAGTTTACTTTCCTGTGTCGCATTTACTTCTCAATTATGCTTGTAGTCTGTTTTGAGTTTCATTACTGTGTTATTTTGCTATTATCTTAATTTTACTTATGTTTATTATAGTTTCATTGTGCAATTTGTTTTCATTTATTGGTTAGTTTTAATTCTTATATTGCTTTCTGCTCTCAATTGTGCTTGTTGCTAGCTTTATCATTTAACTTTTTAACTAATTAATTTATTGCTTGTATTTATTTGTTCTGATTCAAATTTATTAGTTGATTTCCCTATCTTAGACTAACTATTAATGAGTATTTGATTCCCTCAATCCTTAAGGATGATACATGTTGCTACATTTTTGGGATTATTTTATATTCATAACTTTATGTGTACATACATAAACTTGACTAGTTCCCTATTTAATTCATCTTTAAATTACATGCATATATCACAAACTAACCAATCAATATTCAAGAAACACTAATCCCTTAAGTCGTAATATTTATTTGGTTGTTTCAATTGCCTACATCAGTTCATACTTACATGCATATCTTATTTTACCAAGTAACAATATATGTTTAATTTATGCAACTAATACGATCCAATTAGTCTTCATTGGACCCTCTAACTCAAATATTAATTCATTACTCATGAACCTATTACAATTCACTTCACTAATATTAGTCATAACTAGTACTTAATATCAAACTCAAGATGATAATTTCATAATATCGAAGGCCTTTATTCTGTCCAATACTGATTTATAAGAGTACATGTTAAATTCACATCGAAAATAGTGAACGATTTAACAATTTAACTTAGACATATTCTTACTTTCAATTAAAAGTTTTACATTGTTTAATAAACATCTCTATAAAGGTCAAGCTATATTTATATTTATACAAATCATATGTAGTCATATCCTTTATTTTTATTTTATTTTTATAAATGTATTAAGTCATACACATACAATTCAACCATCTTTTATTTAACATTTTGATGCATTAGTATTTAAATATATACAACCTGCTTGTTTGTAGTTTATCCTTTAATAGCATTATTACATACGTAGTGTCCTATTTTATCCAAAGTTTGAACAAAATTTCAACATAATTAATTTGCTTATATTATGCATTTTCTTATGAGTGTATGATCAATCCACATGTAGTTCAATTGAAGAGATAACCACATATAAAAATATTTCATGTGTACTTAACTTCACATACTAATTTGGTCACTTACACATGCATGCTTCCTATCTTCTTTTTCTTACTTCAACTTTGCATCACTCATATAATAAGATTTAAACAATCATATTTAATACTTGGACCCTTATTCAAAATATTTAACAATATGCAAAACTCTATAAAATCTCTTTTTAATCAATAAGAACAAACCTCAAATAAATTGTATAACTCATGTATACAACTTGTAATGTTTCCATTAAACACTCTGTAAATTTTACTAACATACAAACACACTTCATATAGATTTTCACACAACACACATCCATATAACATTTACATATAGTTAATTATTGAAGGATTATGATGTAGCAATAACCTTCTTAGATTAAGGACTCAATTCTTCTTGATGAAGGAATTGAGCTCCCCTTCTTCTCTATAACTAATTAGTTTTTTTTAAAAGTTAATCTTAGAATATCTTCTATGTGCCAATCAAGTGACCCCATTTTAACATAAATGGAAAACTCCTTAAGTGTTAATCATCCACTACTTAGTTCTACTAAATTTAATTATTAAATCCCTTAAGCGATGAGGTTTCGTAGTAGTGACAAACTCATTTCTTTCCTTAAGCCAACAATAAGTTTCAAATAATTTGATCTTTTCTTCTATTATTTAATTGACCTTTTAACTTGACCACTTAAGACTCAATATATTACATTCCTAACTCAATCAATAATTTGAATACATACATAAATTTACATATTCATTAATCCACTTCATCATACACCTATATGACAATTTAAAATTTTACAATTTAATTATCATTTGATCACTCTTTACTTGCTATAAATTCTAATCTTATTAACTACACATTATTATTATTATTTTATATCTCTAAAATTTTTGTAAGCAATTATTATATAATACAAGTTATTATAATCTTGACAAATAGTAATCATATAATCATAAGTAAATATGCAAAAATAATGGATGTGACAAGCCCATTAGAAGTTTGTTATATGTTACTTCCTCAAGACCTAATATGATGGATGTTGAGAGTCTATTATCTAGATGCATGCAAAATCTAAATGATATTGATTTCAAAGCCGCCAAGAGAGTTCTTAAGTACTTAAAAGGGAATTGTCGATTTCAAAATATGGTTAAAGTTTAAGGAAAATCCAAAGTTGCTTGGGTATGCTAATAATGATTGGGTTGGATGTTATGATGATGGAAAAAATCATATCTAGTTATGCATTCACTTTGCAATCTAGCATGTTCTATTTGTGTTTGAAAAAGTAAGAAATTATGGCTCAATCGACTATAGGAGCATAACTTATTGTAACAATGTAGTTGCTAACCAAAGCATCTAGCTAAGAAAATTGCTTGATGATCTAAATGGAAATAAGAAGAAGCCACAAGGATTTTGTATGATAGCAAATCTACCATAGCAATGGTAAATAATTTAATGTATCATAGGAAAATAAAGCATATGAAAGTCAAATTTCATTTCCATAAAGAAGTTAAAGCTGAAAAGGAAGTGAACTTGATTTGCTGCAAATTTGAGAATCAAGTTTCAAACATTCTCACTAAACTATTGCAGAAGCGAATGTTTAAATTGCTTAGAGATAAACTTGAAGTCTCAAGGAAGAGATTTGATACAAAATGAGACTTTACAATGACACTTTTGGTTTTGTTGATAAATATAGTCTCATAAGTATTAATCTTAATCATTGAGAAGTATAAAAATTAATCATGATAGTGATATATGCTTAAAGTAAATTATGCTTTATAATTGTAGTATGTTTCTTGCTTCTAGATTAGCAGTTTGTTTGTCAATAGACAATATGATTTTAACTCAATGTTCTCTTCTTTAAACATTCATGTTTGTTGCAAATGGTATCAGAGCAATAAGAGTTCTTTTAGGGCTTGTGAGTTGCTTCTCAATTGGTGATCTACTTTACAATATTTCCATGGCCATTCTTTCATCCATATATAGCTTCATCCAATTACCTAGTAATTGTTCCATGTTTAATGTGGATAACTATCATGTCTAGGAGGTAAAGATGAAGTCTTATCTAAGTCCCTTGGATTGTAGGAAGCTATTACAGATGGTAGAGATTGTCACCTTTGAGAGCAAATCCAATTGTTACATAGGTTCAAGTTCATGAAGAGGAAGGTCACATTTGATTAGATACAATATAATCATTCATAAAATGCAATAAATTAAGGTAATGTATGGATTTTTCATTACGGTTTCATTGCATTCAATTGTTTGATAAATAATGTGATACCATTAAATATGGATCATATTTGAAAAATTTTGAAAAATATGAAATATTAAATAAATTTTCAAAAATGTTCAACATTTTTTGAAAGAGGCTTCCAAGTCTTTATCGTCTGGAAGTATCCTTTTTCACTGTTTGTGTCTAGGGCACTTTGTCCATTTGGTCGCACAAGTCAGTTTATGTGTGTTGTTCAATTTTATGATCCCATGTCATATTAGAACATATCTTTCAGATTTACGAAGCACTTCTTTACTGGGCTTTAGATCTGCAGGAAGCCATTTCAATTTACATCTTGATTGAGAAACTCCAAAGGAAATTATGCCATCCCTTTTCAATTAGCCTGATGCAAACTCAGGAAAAGCTTTTAAAGGTAGCACATTGACTTTTTGTTATCTTCCTTAATAATTATTTCTTATTTGCAAATAACGTTTAGTCGTATGTAACTCAATGTGTTTAGTTAACTTTTAGTCTTATATACTGTGATTAGCCGAATTGTTTGGCTTTTTTCAGATGCTTACGGAGCTGGAACGCTGGAGAGAAGCTCTATCATATTGCGAAATGACCGTCCCCATGTACCAAAGTATACCTTGCTTTAACTTTGCATGTCTTGACAACCAAATCATGGGTGCCTCCATTTTTGAGTTGCAAAATTGATGTGAGCTGAACTCCTAATTTAAATTCACTGTTTCAATACAGGGGTATATCCAAAATATCATCCTTTGCTTGGTTTGCAGTACCATACCTGCGAAAAACTCGAGTGGTTTGGACTTCACCATACCATTTCCTTAGTAGGCAATGCTGCTAAATGAAGTACCTTTAGATGAGTAATTAGTCAAAACAGATGTCGGTTACATCTCTGATAGCGATCACCATTTTCGACATTTCTTCAGATGGTCATTTCCGATATTGCAGGTTACTGGGAGACACAGGAGGGTATAAAGTCACTGACCAAGGCGGTGGACGTTCTTCGAATTACTCATGGAACAAACACGCCCTTCATGAACGAGCTTATAATGAAGTTAGGGAAAGCACCGAAGAATCTTACAATTGCTCATCTAAAAGTAGCCCCATACAAAGAGTGTAATTTCAGAAAGCCATGTTTCTCCTTGTATTGATAATTTATTGTTCAATGACGATAATATTATATTACATTATATTTTAGACCATGTTACATTACATTTTTTACATTACATTTTTTACCATGTTACATTACAATATATTTGATAAACTATGATACAAAAGTGGATGCAAGGCTTTAAATTAAATACCACCAAGCCTTAAAATTTTGAAGATGCTAAGGCATTGATTATTCTAAATTATAACTTCCTAACTATTTCAATAAAACAATTAATATATTAAATCTTCACTGTACTATTATTTAATCATATTTAAAATTAAAGAAAAGACTACCAATAAAACAGAATTTTTTTTCTCATGCAAATTAAGGGTATTAATAGAAACGATCCATTTGGGTATTAACAGAAATGATTCATTTGAGCTTGCCTTCTCGAATAAAAAACCTGATTTTTCTTAATTCTTGGGAAATTAAAAGTATTTCCATCAATTCAAAGTAAAGGAAGTAATTAAATGTATGATAAGCACAGCTTGAGGACTAGATTTAAATATGCACAAAATTAACGATCATGAGACCAGTATTTTGAATATTGTCGGGCCTTCGACTACATTTATACTAGAGTTCTTAAGAATACTGCCTTGAGATTGTTCTAAATACCAAGAGCTTGAAAATTACAACCAAATGGCACAGGATTTAGCACCTTATCTCACAAAGAAAGCAAAATTTCCTAATGAAACACATTTGTACAGAATTCTAACTCTATTCACTCTCGGACTTCAACAAACATTCCCTTAGCTGAAAGCAAAGCATAGACATTTGGGATAACAGTACCTTGCACTGCTGGTTTTGTGTTGTTAGTGACTGACCTGTTAGAGATGCGACAGGATTATCAAGCACTTGTCTTAGTTCGTGCATGAGCTTAGAGGCTTCCTGGTTATTCGTGCAAGTTTCCGCCACTAGTTGAAGCAGGTTACATTCCTGTGATTGAGTAATGGATGGTAGACTTGGCATTGGAGGGACCAGAAAAGGGTGTTGAAGCAGTTGAGGAATTCTCCATCTTTTCTTGCGATCCCAGGCTAGACATTTTTTCATGAGATCAAGTAGCCATGGGTTGGATACTGGCTCATAAGTTATTTCATGATTTGGGTCTGTTATAACTTTAAATTTCGCCCAGAAAGTCTTGTACTCCGCAAAAGGGGTTCTCCCGTATACCATTTGGTAAAGTATACAGCCAAGGGACCAAATATCTGATGGTCTGCCGCATTTTATGATGTTTCCGTTTGCATCACATTCATTGCACATGAATGCCTCAGGAGACATGTAACTTAATGTACCCACCTGCAGCAGCAGAATATGAATGGATAAGTATACCATGGGCCTGAAAATCCGTTAAACATTAAGCATTCCATGTGGGTTTCTGTCTGCTCCTCTCTCTTTTGAAAAAAATTCAACTCTTTTTTTCTCTTCATTCATTAACAAGAATGCTATTCATTTTTCTGACATGTTTAAGGCCTTAAGACTCGAGTGATTAAACTATATTAACCCCATTCTTTAACTTGTTGCGGACATTCTAGATTCAAATTAAAGACTTTTCATTATAGGTGAATTATGACAGGAAGATCTGGCATGTTACTGCAGACAAATACTAACTCATGCAATCAACATTCCTTTTGCAGGGCCACCAATGAACAAATACAAAAAAAAATGGGAAAATGAAGGTACAAATGAGCATATACCTGTGATTCCCTTTGGATGTTGGTTGTATCACTCATTATGGCTTTAGCAATACCAAAATCAATCAATTTGAGAGAACCTTTGACAAGAAGAAAATTAGCCGGCTTCAAGTCAGAATGCACTATGCGTTCCTCATGTATGGTGTTGACAGCTTGAAGTATTTGCTACAAGGAATTTTAACCAAACGATGTCAATTTTTCATTTTTTGAGCACTGTATAAAAATAAACAGACATTGAATGTTAATTGGGTGTTCACGGATACATTTGAAGTTGGTGACGTACCAAAGAAAATGTCTTGGATGTTTGAAATATTAACAGAGAAAATATAGGCAAATAAAATAATGGAAGTAATCCAGATTATATCAAACATAAAACCGATTTGAGCAGTGCAATACGATCAAGTTTTTCCACCAGCAACACTAGCGTCCATTCAAAAAAATGGTGCCAAATTTCCAAAATCCAAAATGACTTTGCTCATGCAATACGGATGCCATCAAGTAAAAAGTCTTTTCATCCATTTGGACAAACTCAAAGCAGATGGAAAAACATAAGATGGAGTAGTATTGTAAATGCAATTAGAAAACAGTAGAAAATGTAGAGTGCGGTCAAGCACCTGCCAGTAAAATCTCAGCCAATTCTCATCTATGGTTTGATTGGTGCAATCAATTTCCTTCCATTTCTGCGAAAGCATGTGAGCCAAATCAATTTCCCCATATTCCAGAACCATGTAAATATATCCATCATCCTTAACTCTGCCATCTTTATTACTCATGGATTCATTCATCACCTCGCGAAGTAAATTTTTATCTGTTACCTAATAAAATAAAAGAGGATAAGATACACTAGAACCAAATAATTATGAGAATTTGTAACTAAATTATCAAAGAGCTAATGCTGTTACCACCATAAGTAAAATACAAATATGCAAAGGCAAACTGAAGGACAGACCAATACAGATATCTCACATCCTGACTATTAACAAAAGCATTGAGAAACCTTAGTCCTGACTTTGTCGTAGCAAACCTTATATATAGAAATGTAATATTAAGTATCCCTCTATGCTGAATTAGCACTTCTTTCTTCTCTAAGTAGATGGAAATTGGTGTTTGATCAACAATAAGCCAAATTATATGGAAAAAAAAAATTTCTAGTGCTTTAATTGCTATACTCTTCATTTCACAATCAATTTCAAGTATTACATCAAAAAAAGAAAATTTAGAAAGTATGATATTGCATGTTTTCAATAGAAGCATACATTGGAGTACTGTACTGTATATAATTATATACCATCATGACTAGTTCAAATTATATGTTAATAGAAACAGGTAAGGCTCAGTAGCGTTCATACCTCATAGTCTATTAATTGTATAATGTTGTTCTTTCCCTTAAGTTTGTTTAGATACAATATTTCCTGACAAAAACCATACGCGGTTGCAGAATCACGGCCTTTAAGCTTGATTTTCTTGAGTGCATAGATTCTGCAGTCAGAGGAAATGACTTTATGAACCTCACTGCTTCCTCCACTGCCTATCTTGCCAAGCCTTTGATAAAGCTTCCCGTTAACTTTAAAGAACAAGTCAGGATCATAATTCTTTTTATGAGGAACTGAAGAACCCTTCCCACCTGTGACTTTTCCTTGTTTTTCCTCTTTAGAAGGCTCCACCTTGGCATTTGAAAGTTGATCTTTGAATGATGGATCCTGAGATTGCACGTCAGTAGCATTATCTGCTAATCCTTTCTCTGTAGTGGGGTTTTCAGAAACAACAGAAGGTTTCTTCAAAATGTCAGTTCTCTTGGGTAGATAGTCTTGCTTCTGTATAGGCACATGATGTTCCTTGATTTGGCCATCAACAGCAGTCATGGAAGCTTGTGCTGCCAGGTCTGTCTGGTCACTTGTCATCTTGCGTGTGTCTTTCAGTGAAGGATAAGACAGATGCTCCATATTTTGCTGAGTCATATGATGAGAACTTGCATTAAAATCTCCCAATGGTTCAACTGCAACATGAGTAGCACCCTCTGGATGTGAACGATAGCAATAGGTTGTTGAACTACGCGTTGGTGCTGAAGTAGAATGGACAGATGTTGTCGTTGCACATGATGTGCCAATAACTGACGACTGAGTAACAGGTTGGCCTAAAAAGTTCCTTAACTGATGCAGCTGATCCTGAACCGCCATTGTTCTTTTCGGCAATGAAGATCCTGCAGCATTGGACCTCAAATAAATATCAGACGCTATGTTCTGAAATTTTTGATGTTTTGATTCATCAATGATAATATTTAATGCCTCTACTGGATTGCCAGCATCCCATTCCATTTCTGTCAATGCAAGTGAACTCAAATGAGAAGATAAGTTCTTCAATCCAGTGGCCATTTGATGATCGGCCCCTGCATGTTTTAAAAGAACGAAAGCATGTATACACAAAACATAAAGGAGCATATCGAAAATTGAAGAATACTTTCCAATCAATAATAATGAGAGACTTTATTTCCAAGTCATATAAATATAGAAACAAAGGACTACTGCATCGCAGATATAGAATTTAAAACAATAAACTGTAATAAGTAGTTGTATGATATATTACCCTGAGAAGTAGCGTTGTTTGCCGTTGTGAATTGAACCTTTCTTTTGTTCTCAGCATGTGAAAAGGGCATTGGCATTGGATTATTATCTTTGCTATCAAAAACTGATTTAGACTGATCTCCCAGAACATTATTTGGATTAGTAATTTCTTCAAAGGTCGTAGTAATGGTGCTGGTTAAGATAGGAGGTGGAGTAAGTGATGCATCTTCTTGAGTTTCCCTTATAACAGTAACTGGGTTTTTTATCTGTATTACTTTTGAAGTTGAACTTTTTCTAGCTTGAATCTGACTTGACGGAATTACAACATCATGAAACTTCTTAGGACAACCCACATCAGAAGAAGTTGAAGTACTTTCAGATGCGTCATTTTGTGGAACCAACATACGCCTAGGCATTAGATTATTTGTCTGCATAGTGGTAGCTGAAAAAATAGCATACCAGTCATTCAGAGATTGACAAAAAAAAAAAGACAATGGAGATATATTCGATAGAAGAAAAGAAAAATGATACTTAAAGTCACCAATTGCAGAACGTAATCCACTACCCTAAATGAGCACTATAACAAAAAAATAGAAGAAATGAACAAAGAGCTTATATGTGGCAATATTCATAAAAATGAAATATAGAAAGCGTGTTACCTTGCACTAAAATAACCATATTTAATCTAAGAGATGATCTCAAAATCATAAACATGATAAAAGTTAAAGCTCTCAGATTCTAAGGAACAATAAGCTAAAACAAGATTCGTGTAATGCGAAGCAATGTATAGAAAGGAGGAGGAGAAAGATACCGAGGGGACGGTGCCTCTTAAATGCAGCTTGAACATGTCGAAGAAAGTCCGGTGGAGACGAAGACGATTTCGTGGCGGCGTTAATGGTTGGACGCACCTGAAGGTTGGCCTCCCTGTCCATTACCGGATCGTAACCGCATTTCCCTTGCGATCGAGCAACAGGAACTCTTATGATAATTAGGGCTTTGGCGAGAGGAAAAACCGAAAGTACAACTCTATTCACTCCCCACTTTGCAGCGTCTGTTTGTCAGATAACGAGGATGAGATTTGAATTTTGTTCGTTGTTGGCGCTCTTGACTAGAGAGCTTCCGGTGGCCCATATTGTCTATATTTTGGCCCATAGATAAGTACATGGGCTGTATGGTCTGTTCAATGCACAAGATTTCAGCTTATTCAAACTACGTCATTTCTAATTGAGTGAATTAGAAATATTAAAAATTTTAAATTCATTAAATATATTTTGATTCTAGTTAATAAGTAATAATTTTACTCTTAATTAAACTAAATTAAATGAATTAAATAATACAATTCATTAAATTGAAATAGCAAACCATAGTCACCATTATCTCTACCATCATATATTGTCACTAGCTGCCACCATGGTCGATCATTGTCACCGATAATCGTTGTTAGTCACTTTCAACCATAACTCCATTTAATAATATCATATATAAATCGTGAGTGGTATCTATTCACACATCATGACTATTCAAATGCTAAGAGGTCATTAGTTTGACTACAACCCTTCCATATCAGATTCCATACAATAAACTTATTTCACCATCCAATATCTCATTTAAGTTTGAGTATGGATTAATGTCAACTCAATGCATTATCAAATGTGTTAGATCATGCCCTAAATTTGATGTTTTATGTACCATAATCTTTATTTCCCAAATGCCCTTATGAAACTCATTCATCAATAGGCATTCTACTTTGGCTAGAGATTCCTAAATAAAGAATATTATATGAATCAATGAGATAAAACCCCTACATTTAATCTAGGATGGTGAATCCTTTATTGATAAACAAATACCTTCAACTACTTCACACTATATCCAA
>CANYBF012193557.1:0-10091 GCA_948192965.1 Dalechampia spathulata
TTCCATAAACTCTTTATGGATTCTTCTGCACTGTTCCAATATCATGGACTTCAATACATAGTTTAATACTCCAAGTAAAACAAGTTCATTCAAAACATTGTACTATATAATGAATAATGCCTTTATTAATGAAAAATGTATAGTACAAATACACATGATGCTCTAAGCATACACTAACAGGTTAGCCAATGTGGTTTCGGTTCCCAAGAAAGATGGCAGGGTCAGAGTCTGTGTAAACTATAAGGACCTGAACAAAGCATGTCTAAAGGATGACTTTCCTTTGCCTCACATTGACTTACTGGTTGATAGTGTAGCTGCCAGTGCTATGTATTCCTTTACTGATGGATTCTCCAGATACAACCAGATCCTAATGGTAGTTACAGACAAGGTGAAGACAACTTTCATCATAGAATGGGGGACCTATTGCTACAAGGTCATGCCCTTTGGCTTGAAGAACGCAGGTGCAACCTACCAGAGATCCGTAACAACCCTGTTGCATGATTTGATCCATAAGGAAGTTGAGGTCTATGTGGATGACATGATGAGGAAGTCTCCCACAAGAGAAGAGCATCCGGTTGCTCTAGAGAGATTTCCTACATGCGTTGAAAAATACGGACTCAGGCTAAACCTAAAGAAATGCACATTCAGGGTGACATCTTGCAAGCTATTGGGTCACATTGTCAGTCAGAGGGGTATCAAAATAGATTTTGACAAAGCAAAGTTGATCATTGAGATGCCTATTCCAAGAACTGAGATAAAAGTTAGGGGATTCCTAGGATAACTCCAGTACATCAGCAGATTCATCACCAAGCTCACTACCATATGTGAGCCCATCTTCAAACTTTTAAGGAAGAACTAGCCTATGGTTTGGGATGAGAACTGCCAGTTTACATTTGAGAGGGTAAAGAATTACCTCTCTAACCTATCAATTTTGCAACCACCTCGGTCGGGAAAACCATTGCTACTCTATCTAGCATTAGAAGAGGAGTCAGCGGGCGCTATGATGGCTCAAGAGAATGACGCCGGAGTTGAGCATGCTGTCTACTACCTGAGTAAGAAGCTTTTGCCAACCAAGTGCAAGTACAGCACTGTTGAGAAGCTATGCATGGCTATGGTCTAGGTTACCAAGAAACTTAAGCATTACTTCCAGTCGTACCAAATACAAGCAATCTCCAAGGTTGATCCTATGAAGTACTTGTACGCATCTCCTTCGCTAGTAGGAAAACTCTCCAGGTGGCTGATCCTGTTGTCAGAGTTTGATGTGCAGTACATCACTACCAAGGTGATCAAAGGCAGAGCAATTGCTGAGTTCTTAGCATCCAAGCCGATGGATGACTCTGAGACTTTTGAACTGGATTTCCCAAATAAGCACTTAAGAGCAGTTGATGTCCAGAAATGGTAGTTGCACTTTGACGGTGCAATCAACAGAAGAGGTGCAGGTGTAGGATTTATGCTAATCACTTCTGAAGGTGAACTAATAATGCTTTCAAAGTGGCTAAGCTTCTCAGTCACCAATAATATGGTTGAGTATGAAGCACGTCTCTTCAGGCTAGAAGCACTACTAATGGTCGGTGACCCAGATGTACAGATATTCGGTGATTCGATGCTAGTCATTCACCAATCCATGGCTGAGTGGGAAGTCAAAGAGGAAAGGCTCAAACCTTATGCTAAATACATAAAGCTCATGGTCCACAATTTCAGCTCCTGCCAATTTATTCATATGCCGCATGAAGAAAATCAGATGGCCGACGCCTTGGCCACACTGGCTTCAATCCTTGAACAATCACAGAGTCAAATTTGACCTGTATTCATCGAACAGTCAAAGATTCCTGGCTATTTTGGAGAATGGGTTATGACACTAGACCCATCAGATGAGATCCCATGGTATGCAGATATCATGAACTTTCTGAAGACTGGAACTTACCCAGAAGAAGCGAATAGAACTGATAAGCTAGCTCTACGCAGGCTAGCAGCTAACTTCACTTGGCATCAGGGTGTTCTTTACAGAAGAATAGTAGATGGTCTACAACTTCAATGCATATCGGGGAAGGATATTGAGTCAGTCTTGGAAACGGTACACGCTGGTGTATGCGGGCCCTACATGAATGGGTTTACACTTTATAGGAAAATCCTATGCCAAGGATATTTCTGGCTCACTATGGAAACAGATTACATACAGTTTGTACGGAGATGCCATGAATGTCAGATTCATGGAGACCTGAGTCATCTACCACCAGTTGAATTGCAGAATTTGACAACGCCTTGGCCGTTCTCAGCTTGGGGAATTGACATCATGGGTGAGATTCATCCTAACGCATCCAATGGACATCGGTACATACTGGTAGCCGTTGATTACTTCTCTAAGTGGGTAGAAGCTGAATCCTATGATAAACTGGGGGTAAGATAGGTTGCTAAGTTTATAGAGAAGAATCTCATATGCCGATATAGGGTGCCGTATCACCTGGTGTCAGACAACAAAGTACAGTTCTAGGCCCAAGTTGCAGACTTACTCAAAAAATATGGGATTAAGCACAATCGATCCTCTCCCTATCACCCTCAAGCTAATGGGGCAGTCAAAGTGGCTAACAAGACAATCAAGTGCATCTTAGCCAAGATGGTACAGACTCATAAGGATTGGCAGGAGCAGTTGCCATTCGCATTATGGGGTTACAGAACCATTATAAGGAGTCCTACGGGTGGTACCACTTACTATATGGTTTATGGGACAGAAGCCGTATTGCCAATTGAGGTGGATCTGAAATCACTTTGGGTCATTCTGGAATCTCAGTTGTCAGAAGCTGAGAGGAAAAGGGCCAGGTACGAGCAACTGGTCACTATTAATGAGAAATAGCTGAAATCTCTCTATCATCTACAGCTTTACAAAAAGCGCATGGCTAACGCATTCAACAGAAAGGTCAAGCCTGTTACTATACAGGAAGGTGATTTAGTTTTGAAGCAAGTCAAGCTAGCTATCCGCGATCCTCATGGAAAATTCAGACCTAACTGGGAAGGCCCATTCCTAGTTAAGAAAATCCTCTCCAAAGGCACTGTTGGCATCTTAGATTTGGAAGGCAATGAATTCTCAGAACTGGTCAACCTTGATCGGCTGAAGAAGTATTTTATCTAGAGTAAAATAAAAAAGAAAAATAGCAAAATAAAGATAAAAAGCCTGGTTAGCTGAAAACCTGCATAGGCGGTTCACGTAAAAGTTAATGCAAAAGAGAATTTGTTCGATGAGTTGAAAATCCGCTTGGACAACTCATGCAAAAGTTAGAGCTCTTTAAAAGCACAAAGAGAGTGTTAAAATAGTTGATCAGAAAATCTCGCACGAGGCTGGTCAATAACAGAGGTTGAGTCTCATGCGCATCTGAAACTTCTGTATTGGTTTTAACATTTTCATGTAAATGTTTTAATCTCATTAATGCAAATGGGACACACGTTCATAAACTTAGCCTTAAGTAATACTAGTTGCAAACACAAAGCATTATCATCCTTTATTACATGTTGTTGCTTAATAATGTCTTATAGTACAGGATTCAAGCTTGGCGCAACACCCACAGCTTATACTCATCATCAATGGCAGGTCTAGTTCCGGGAATCTCCACCAGCGCTATCTGGTGGCGAGGCCAGGTCCTCTTCATATGCTCCATAAAGCAAGGCACCAGCCTTCCTCCTTCAAACTCTATCAGCCAAGGTATTGTCTGTTGCTGGCCATACTGACGATAAATCCTAGCAGGACTGTAGTGTGTACAATGCCTGAATCCCGACAGTGGGATACAATCTATGCAGGTCATTATAGTCACATGCTGTATATGCCACCAAGGATAGCTCCACCTGATCTCGCTCTCAGGTCAGGTCCCCATTCACTCAGTCTAGCCCTAGAAGTTCATCATCTTTTCTTCGTTGAAAGCATAGCCTCGATGCATATGACTATGAGGTGCATACCTCTGAAAATCACCAGCTGGCAGTGCCAGGATTTTTAGCTTCTCTTAAAGCCAAATGTATAATAAAATAAGATAATAAATAAACAAATAAATAATAAATAAAACAAAAGCTTATTGAGTTGAAAATCTTGCAAAAGGCTGCTCAGGCAAAAGTTAAAGCAACCCACTGAGCTGAAAACCCAAGGGGGCAGTTCAAGCAAAAGCTAGGGTCTAAAGCAAAATCAGTAGCCCGATGGGCCGAAAACCTTGCAAAAGGTGGCTCATGCAAAAATTAAGGTAAAAATATAGCTTTTCTAAGTTGAAAACCTGTAAAGGTGACTTAGAACCCTTACCTGCAATATAAGCGAACTACCACTGAAGCATTCAGACTGGCCTTGCTTCATTCTGTCTAGACTGATGATTGTTTCCGCTATAATCATGGTAAAAGGGGTCTGACCCTCCATAATCTGGTCTACCATAGGCCCGATCAATAAGTCTCCATGACTGGATGGATCGACGAATAGGAACTGTGCCAATAGTCCAAATCCAAATACCCTCAGCCATGACGGGTCTTCTACAGATTTTCGACCGCATAGCCAAAAAAGGGCAACAAGATCTAATTAGCCATTTGTAGTCAAAAGAGATCCCCCCCTCCGGTGGACAAACATCAAAAGCCCTGATCAGATATGAGAACGCATCTCCAACAGGCACCGGTACTGTTAGCATCGTCGTCATGCTACAGGTAACCCCGAGGATGGCAGCAAACTCCTCATACATCGGACATAACTCTACATGCCC
The DNA here is from genome assembly GCA_948192965.1 of Dalechampia spathulata. Classification (NCBI taxonomy): domain Eukaryota; kingdom Viridiplantae; phylum Streptophyta; class Magnoliopsida; order Malpighiales; family Euphorbiaceae; genus Dalechampia; species Dalechampia spathulata. The sequence continues at coordinate 4,722 of CANYBF012193557.1, forward strand.
GAACCAAAATACGTGAACCTCTTGATCCTAGAATTGCACGGTAGTGTGCAGAAAAGCATGGTTAATTGAGACTTGCTCGAAGGTTCTCAAATATTAGAGTCTGATCTCACCTAGTCAATTCTACTCATTATTTCCCTAACGATTTTTGGATTGGATCACCAAGTCAAGCCCTTGACTGCTAAATCCTAACGCATAGGCATATGAATGCTGGTCTCAGGTGATTTACTCGCAAGGAAGCCATTGGTCTCACAGTGACCACCGGTCAACCTTGACCGGAATAGCCTAAATGTCGAGCCCCCAGCAGTGGAACTAGGGTATTTACTGGTCAAAATCGTCGACCAGAAATGTCAGAGACCCAACAAAGGATCCTGAAAGCCATTTTGGAGATATCTGGCATTTACATGATGGCACGAGAATAGACCCAGCAGATGGTCGTCCAGGTCCCGCAGTTGACCACCCGATCGAGCAGTGATGGTGGAGCCAAGCCTTTGGTTCCTAAATCCTAACGCATAGGCATCTAAATGCCAACTTCAGATGATTTACTCATGGCATTGCCATAAGTCCCATTGAGGACCATTGATCAACTTTGGCCATCTAGCCCGAACAATGGGCTCCCAGTGGCAGAATTAGGATTATCAGGTCAGCATTGATCTTCTAGCCCGAGCACCGGGCTCCCAGTGGCAGAATTGGGATTTAAGCCTCAACGCGAGCATCCCGGCGAGTTAGGTACGCTTCCTACTCTTTATGAAAAGTCATGTTATGATTAGACCACATTTTGATGACTTACACTTAGGTCACCTCAAAATGGTCCTGATTAGGGGGCAAACTGTTGACCCTGACTTTTCACACTCGTGCAATTTTGGGTTTCTGTTGATTCGGCTCGATATTAGTCCTCGATATCGACCCTGATTATGCACATAGCTCTTTGTTTCTTCCTTTGTGTATCCTGGTGCACAGAACACCTTAGAACTGGTGAGGGCCCACCATGGCGCCTAGCGGGACCTACCACTTATTTTGAGTGTTCTGTACATACAGAACAAACTTCACTGATTGCCTGTGTAAGACAAACCACTCAAAATGTAAAATATCATATTTAGGGCATTTGGCATTATTCACTCTCAATAGTGCACAGGTGGGGGCCCACCAGGCCATGGCGGGGCTCGCTACCTCTGATAAACTATTCTGTGCATTCTATATTTACAGAATACATTTTCCAATTGCCTTACGCAAGGCACAGCGCCTGGCATCGCAAATGCCATCTTCTGGGCCCACTGAGGTACTATTCATCATGAATAGTACCCAAACCGGACCCACCTAGGACATTAGTAGGGCCCGTAGCATCTATTAAACTATTTAGTGTATTCTATACTTACAGAATACATTTCCAGTTGCCTTACGCAAGGCACAGTGCTTGGCATCGCAAATGCCATCTCTTGGGTCCACTACGCTGTGGGGCCCGCCTAGGAAATTAGTAGGGTCCACTGCTCCTATTAGCCTATTCTATGTATTCTGTATTTACAGAATACATCTCATGCCTGCCTACACATGGTAGGATACACAGAATGCAAAGTATCATATTTTAAACCTAGGTCACTATTCACTATGAATAGTACATAGGCAGGGCCCACTTTCCCCACTAGCCTATTCTGTGTATTCTATACTTACAAAATACATTTCGCTACTACCTTAAGCAAGGCACACCCCGTGGCATTCCGAATGCCACATTTCTAGACTCATCACATTGTGGGGACCGCCAAGCACTAGTGGGACCCGCTACCCACTGTAATATATTCTGAGTGTTCTTTTTGCATAGAACACATCTCGTTTGCTGCCTTACTCAAGGTAAAGCACTTGGCATGCTATTTGCCACTCGGCCTATTTTGAGTGTTCTATGCATATAGAACACATTTCCATTGATGCCTATGCGAGACATGACCTTTTGGCACACCAAAAGCCATTTTGGGCCAAAATAGGGTCGTAAACCCCAAAATGGGCCCATTAGCCAAAACTCAATGTTCGAGGTCGAATTTGAGAAAACTTATAACTGTAAAGTTTCTCAGAATGTCGATTGCACTTTAGTCGACATATGGCATATATCCGATTTTGCTCGTACGAGCTGGTACACATAGAATAAAAATGCAATGTGCGGTGCACATCACCCTATGTGCACCGCACATTGCATAGAAAAGACGTTTGGTCGGGAGTCTTCTCGGGACTGAATTGAGAAAAACTTTGTTCTATAAAGTTATTCCTTATGTCGAATAACACTTATAGACTTGGGGTGCATGTCTCGAAGCAACGACATTAGGCCCCATGCGATGGGTCAAAAGGTGATGTGCGGTGCACATCACCATATGTGCTGTGCACATGGGCAATGTATGGCACACATCACATGATGTGTGGTGCACATTGTCTTTGAATTTTTCAAATCCGGGCAAAAATGACAAAATTGCCATGCCCGATTTTTGTTCTATAAATATAGAGCTTGGGGTTCTGCCAAAGGACCCTGAATTTTCTCCAGGAGAAACCTAAAACTCTACCAAAATTCCTCCAAAATTAATTAAACACTTAATTAATTAAATCCTTAGGATTTAGAAATAAAATTGGCTTAGTTAAGCTCCCTAAGCACGAAAGGAAGCTAGATCAAGGAAGAAAAGCTGCTGGAATAATGTAAATTTCCCTCTTTTCTTCAATTTTCTTGATTTTGTCACTATTCTGTAAGGGATGTGCTACGCACATCACCTCATGTGCACCACACATAGCTTATGTATGGTGCACATGAGGCAATATGTTACGCACATAGGCCCTAGATTTTAAAGAAAATGCTATTTTTCTCCCGTTTTTGCTCGGTTTTTTGCCAGATCTGGCTATTTAAGTGGTGTCTAAGGCCTTCTCATGCCTTAAATGTCTGGGATCTACCAAATAATTGCTGGATCTAAGATAATTTTAACTTTAAAATTATTTTTCTTGAGTTGGATGCAAATCCACGAAGCAAAAACCCATTTTCGAGTCTGATCTACCTAGATCGGGGTCGGATCTAGGGTTTCTACTAAAAAATTTTTAATTTTTCTTTTGTTTTCTCTGCCATGTGTGCCATACATGTGCCCATGTGCACCACACACAGCTTATGTGTGGTGCACATTGGCCTATGTGCAGCGAACATAGGTCTCAGTTTTCATAGAAAAACCCGGTTTTCACCTAAACCACTTTCTGATATGATTTTTCCAACAACTCCAGTGGCTTTTCCATGCAATTGGGGTTTTGGATCTATCAAATATTGTCCAGATCTAATTGATTTTAGCTTTAAAATCATTTATTTCAATTAATTGCTTAATTCATTGTTTGGTTTGCTAAATTGGAGGCCGATTCGTACTCAAAATGAGTTACTATCTTCATTAAAGTTGCGTATTTTTATCTGTAGATCATTTTTGTACTAACAGATTTAATTTCCTTGCAGATTGGCCTCTGATGTACGCCACACACAGCCTATGTGTGGCACACATCCCCTGGAAAATTTTTAGAAAAATCATTTTTTGACCGTATGTTGATGTATTTTGATTTTTCCAGTAGTATTTGATGCTTTACAGTGGCTCAAATATACTGGATTCATCATAAAATAATTACATTTAATTAATTTTGGCTTCAAAATCAATTTTAACAATCAAATGCTATTTTGGTTTGTATAAAATGTGATTTTTGAAATGATTGGATTTTAATTGGTTGAAGGGCTATCTCCAAATTATTCCAAGTGATGTTAGCACTCCCAATTAATTTTTCCATGATCAAATAAAATAATTTTGCCTAAAATTATTTTTATTAAAATGAATTTTCACGATCTGGCTTGTGTTTATTCTTGCAATTATTGCCTAATAATTGATGGATTTTGACTCTTGGTTCGTACTTTTAAATGGTATTGGACTAGTCAATTAAATCGAAATTTCATTTGCTACTAATGAATTTATTTGTTTATTTTGCATATTAATCCATTCGTGCATTTTGGATCGTGCAATTCAAGGGGAAAAGGGGGCATTACTTAATACCCCGAGAAATTATGTATGTGAGGAATTTTTGTAATAGGATAGGATTTATTATTTAGTCTGTAATAATCCCCGTATCTCATGTGTATCCCCCTAATTTCCTCCATCCTTTTCACCGGCCTTTATTTTTATTCGTATATTTGCTTAAAATATACTATGTCATCATGTCACATGCCATTTCACATGACACATGCACACACTAATATGCATGCCATGCATATACTGTACGCCATAACATACTGTATTTTGTATTCATATACATATAAATATGCAAATATGCCAATACTCCAAATACGCAATCCAATACGCTCAGTCAATCAATACACCTTATCATGCATATATATGCCATGCCATGACGTATGCCATAACACATATCATACAACATGCCATACATATACTATGTTGAATACACATTCACATACGCACCACTATGCCATGGCATACATATGCCATGCCATTCATCATCTCACATGCCATGCATACTGTATGTCACTCACTTCACATACTATGCATATAGTATGTCATCCATTTAACATGCCATGCATATGGTATGCTATACATTATACCATGCCATGCATATGCCATGCCATACATCATATTCACATGCCATACATATGGTATGCCATACATTATACCATGTCATGCATATGATATATCACTTTACATACCATGTCACATGACACAAGCACATTCTACTATACATGCCATGCATAAGGGTATGACATGCATCACCTCACATATCATGCATATGATATGCCATTCATTTCACATGCCATGTATAAGGTATGTCATCCACTATGCCATGACATCCATCATTTCACAAATCATGCATATGATATGCATTCATCCCACATATCATGCATACACTACGCATGCACTATGCATACGCCCAACACTAAAACAATCCCTAAAACATCAACGCATAATGTAATACGCTATTTGCCATAATATGTGCTTACATATTAGGTTGTCATATCATGCATATAATATGTCATACACGCTCACATGACATGCATATGCCATGGTACTTTATCGTTATTTTGTATGCCATGCATATGTCATGCCATTTAAATGCCATATAGCTTTATATGTCATTTTACATGCAACCTTGCAACGCCAAATCACATGACGCACTATGCGCTTACAATTACACTTGTATGCTTGCTTGCTTAGGAAAATTAAGCCCAACCATAATGGTAAAATCAATTTTGGAAACTCATAGAATAGATCTCCACCACTCGAACCCAATCTCTGAAAGGTTTAACTAGCACTCATGCTATGGGTCGGTTGGACCAATCCAAAACCATCCTGTGGTGACTCCCTTGCAACTCTT
>CANYBF012193861.1:0-25630 GCA_948192965.1 Dalechampia spathulata
CCTCTAACATTAATAAATCATAACAATACATATTTCTTATTTATATAAATACTTATTATGTATATAATATACACAATTAATAAACATTAAATCATCTATTCCTTTTATGTATTAACACTTTAAACTAATATAAAAAGTACATATACTATAGGATCACTCATTTCATCATATGTGCACAATTAATACCTATCACACATATACAAGTAAATAATATATTCATTTTAAATGAATAGAAGCATTCATCATAAAAATATTCTTTCTATCAACCCTTCATGCATATTCAACTTTATAAAACATCTTTTCATCTATTTCTACCATTTTCTCTGTAAATTCCATATCATATGGAATTTCTTTATTCATAATGCACTTTTCATTATAATCATCAAGCTATCACATTCGTGCATCATATTTGATTCATGCATTTCATGCATCCATCAATCATTCATTACCACATATTTATAAAACTAATGCATATAGGAGTGCTGTACAAATCAGGATGTGATAGTCCGCTTGGTCCAAGAGTTGATAATCATGCTTGTTTACCATTTACTTTAGTTCATACTGATGTTTAGGGTCCTTGTCCAATATCATTAAAGAATGGTTTTTGATATTTTATTACATTTATAGATGATTATTCTCGTGTAACATAGCTTTATCTAATGAAAAATCATTCTGAATTGTTTCATTATTTTTCTACCTTTTGTGCCAAAATTTGCACATAATTTAATGTTTCTATGCAATGTTTATGTAGTGATAATATAAAAGAATACTTATCTCATTCATTTCAATCTTTTATGACATAACATGGTATTCTTCACCAAACCTCATGTGTTGATACACCCTCTCATAATGGTGTTGTAGAGCGCAAGAATCATCATCTTCTTGAAATTGCTCATGCTCTTCTTTTCCAAAGGTAAGTTCCTTCTCAATTTTAGGTTGATACTATGACTACTACTTGTTTTCTTATTAATCATATACCTTATTTTATTGTTTGAGGTACTACTCCATTTCATACTTTGTTTCCTGATCTATATTTGTTTTCTATTCCTCCTCGTATATTTGGTTGTACATGTTTTGTTCGCAATGTTCATCCATAACTTAGCAAACTATAACCTCGATCTCTTAAATGTGTTTTTTTAGGGTATTCTCAATTACAGAAAGGATATCATTGTTATTCTTCTAACTTACAATGGTATTTAGTCTCTATTGATGTTACCTTTTGGGAGGATATTCCTTTCTTTTCCCCTTCCTCTCCACTTAACCCATAAAGAGAGACTGATACCTTTCTGATCTGCACTGTTCCTAGCCCTCTAACATTTTATATCTCTATAGTAACAACATCTATACCTCCTTCTCCACCTCTACTTCCTCCTAAACTATAGTTTATGAAGGTGTATACTGATTGTTCTTAACCCATTGGCTCATATCCTACCATAATCCCTTTATCTCTAGATCCTGATCTTACTAGTCTTGATCTCTTTATTGCTCTTCGTAAAGGTAAACATAAATGTGTTCATCCCATTTCATCTTTTGTTGCTTATAACCATTTGTCTCCACTTATTTGTTCCTTTATTGCTTCTTTAGATTTGATTTCTATTCCTAAGACTATTTCCTAGGCTTTATCATATTCTGGTTGGAAGATGACAATAACAGAGGAAATGAATGCATTGGATAATAATTGTACATGGGTTTTGGTTAATTTACCACCTAGAAAGACTGCTATTAGTTATAAGTGGGTTTTTATAGTTAAGGTTAATCTCGATGGGTTGATCTCTTGGTTGAAAGCTTGCTTTATTGCTAAAGGATATGCTTAAACATACGGAGTTGATTATTCTGACACCTTTTCTTCTATTGCTAAATTGACATATGTTTGACTATTTATCTCTTTAGCAGCTATTTATAATTGGCCCCTGTATCAATTAGATATTAAGAATGGCTTCTTACATAGTGATCTCTAGGAAGAAGTTTACATGGAGCAACCACCTGGCTTTGTTGCTTAGGGGGAGCATGGGAAGGTGTGTAAACTTCAAAAGTCCTTATATGGTCTAAAACAGAGCCCATGTGCATGGTTTGGTAGGTTTAGTGATATTGTTCAACAATATGGGTTGCAGAAGAGTACATATGATCATTCTATTTTTTATAAGCAAACTGAATTTAGTATTGTTCTTCTAGTTATGTATGTTGATGATATTATCATTACAGACAATGATGCTACAAGAATTCAATCTTTTAAATCCTTTTTACATACTCAGTTTTAGATAAAGGATCTAGGTATATTGAAGTATTTTTTAGGAGTTGAGGTGACTTGAAGTAAGCAAGGTATCTTCTTATCATAGAGGAAATATGTTCTTCATTTATTAATAGAGACTGGAAAGCTTAGGGCAAGGTCGTCTAATATGCCAATGATACCTGGATTACAACTTATGAAAGATGATAGTAAGTTATTTTCAGATCCTGAGAAATATAGACGGTTGGTTAGAAAGTTGAACTATCTTACTATTACTCAGCTAGATATTACATATTCTATTAGTGTCGTTGGTTAATTCCTTTCTTCTCCTACAGTTAACCATTGGGCTACTGTTGAGCAAATTCTCTATTACTTAAAAAGTACACCTAGTCATGGTATTATTTATAAGAACCATGGTCATGTTGATATTGAGTATTTTTTAGATGCAGATTAGGCTAGATTTAAGTGTGATAGGAGATCAATCACAAGACATTGTTTGTTTTTGGGAGGTAATTTGATATCAGGGAAGAATAAGAAGTAGAATGTAGTGTCCAGATTGAGTATTGAGTTAGAATATAGAGTCATGACACAAACAGTATGTGAAGCTGTTTGGGTTCAACATCTTATGAATGAGCTTGGATTTAAGCCTGAGCTATCAACTAAATTATGTTGTGATAATTAGATAGCTCTTCATATTACTTCAAATCCAATTTTTTATTAATGTACTAAGCATATGGAGGCGGATTGCCATTTTGTTCAGGAAAAACTTCAACAGAACTTAGTTTCAACTGGATTAGTGAAAACTGGGGATCAGTTGGTAGATATTTTCATTAAGACACTTAATGGGGTTCAAACCAAACATATTTGTAACAAGTTGGGCATGATTGACATTTATGCACGAACTTGAGGGGGAGTGTTGTAGATTAGATTTCATTTGATTTTTTAAATAGAATTAGATTTCCTTATCCTATCTTTTACTACTTATTTTATCTTCTACATGTATATAAATATATTACCTAATGAATAATATCTAACACTTACAATCTCTAAAGTATCATTCATAACAATATGCAACTAATTTGAAGGAGGAAAAGGCTGATCAAGTTAAGTTTGAATGTGTTGAAGAGTAGTAGTAGTGGGGGAGTATAAGTCTTGAAATTCTTGATTATGTTGATGTAGACATTGATTAAAAATATTAAATTGAGACTCAAGCTTATTAAAATGATGATTGAAACCATTAAGTCTAGAGTTAAGAGTCATAAATTGTTGAGTAAGAAGATCAATAATAGAAGGGGGTGTGAAAGGACTAGTAGCTGAGGGTAGAGTTTGAGGCAAACCAACCTTACTCTGTCATTATCATTTGCGATGTAGAGCTGCCTCACCATGAGCTGAGTCACGAGGAAAGCTAATAGGAAGATGAAACATAGCTAGAGTATCATCCTCAGAATACTCAACATTATAAGGAATAGGGGCACTCATGTGATGATAGATTTCCACAACTTTAGCACCATAAAGAGCAATTGTGTCATTTAGCAAGTCATTTGCTAAAATATACTCAAGATGCCACTTAATGTATTACTTATTGGTGGAATAGATGCTTAGTCTATTAGACTTAAGAAATAATGCATGCTTAATGAAGGATAGGTTAAGATTTTGACCAGGAAGACTAGGAGACAGGGCATTCAAAGGAAGCCCTTTGAGAGTATGAAATAGATGCAGAACATGAGGACCATAGAGAATCAAACAAGCAAGATTATTGGTATCACCAACTTTGATTAATTGTTCCTAAATCCAATAACTTATTTGAATGTGGGATCCAGTAACTATAGCGTGGAAAACAATAAATCAGGCTTCATTACAATATCATTACTCTCAGTTCTACCAAATAATAAATAAGAAATGATATGATGGCAATGAAACAAGGCAGTTGATTTGAAACACGAAGCTTTAAGTCTAGAGGCATGAAAATACATATTTAAGGTAATGTCTTTTTAAAAGGTATGCTTGTCAAAGTTAGCAAATTTAGCACTTTGAATGCCATCTAAATGAAAATTAAAGATCTTATCAAATTGAGTTTTAGAAAGCTCATAAGGCCTACGAAACATTTTTGAAGGTGCATAAATACTTGGATTTATGTATCTTTAGCTTAAATGTGTAAAGGAATTCTAGAGTAAGACTATCAATACATCAATTTTTTAAGAACGCAAGAGTTGACCAACCAATATTAGACAAATACTGGCTAAATTCTTCTTAAATTTCAATAGTATGAATAGTAATGGCACAAGGAAAATGACATGGAGAAAAATGCTTACGAGCAAGGATGTCACACTGCCTAATAACTTGCAGACCACGAAATGGATGGGGACTTTTCTCACAAGGCTCTTTACCTTTACTAGAGCATTATGATGAATTGCCACTCTTAGAAGACATAATAACACTTAATGAGTGAGAAAGAGAAGAGGGTTTGTTGAAAAGAGAAAGAGATCCTTAAAGATTTGAGTGATTGTCAAAACAAATGGTGAAATATTAGTAAAAATGAAGGGAAAATGGATGGATAATTAATTTTGGGAGGAATTTGAAAGAAAAGATGAGATAAAATGATTTTGGAAGATGAAAAAAGGAGTTAAAAATGGCTCAGTTAAGAAAAATGAAAGTTAAAACACATTTTAAGGATTTTATAGTGAGGGTTAAAAATCAAGTATGGTCATACCAAGGAACCTGTACAACCATACACAAGCTTCTGGAATTTTTAAGAAAAAAAGAATTACAAGAATATGAGTATATTAAAGTATTCATACGATCTTGAGATGTACGATTGTACAAGTTAACAAGTACAGTCATAGAATGCTTAACTATGAAGTTCTTCCTAGGAGGTCACCATCCTATAGTTGCTCCAAGCCAAATACGTTTAACTATAAAATTCTTACAGAATAAGCACCAAAAAGGTAGGTGCACTTTATTGGTATAGATAGTACTCAACCGTGCAGCTTCATCCTTACACAGTCTCAAGGTCCCTCTTTTTCAAGTGTAGGATCAGGTCATTCATGTGCCCCTCCATCTAGAAGTTTTCCAGGAGCCACTCCTTGTCCATGCTCTCTCTAGCATCGACATCCACTCCCCCCCCTTGTCAGTCCCATGTGTCACAATAACCTTAAATATGCTTTTTTCTTAACAGGAATCCATTACACTGAGCATTAAATGCAAATAGTTTCATTATAAGTCTTTTAAGTAAAATTGAAAAAATAATCCTTAGTATCATATACGATCATATGTCTAAATGGTATGGTCGTATGAGTGCTAAAAATTCAATACACTCTCAGATCCAAAATTAGACAATGAATGTAGTACAATCGTACATTCAGACATTCGAAGTAGTATGTTCGTACCAAACCTTTTATTGAATAATGTAACTGTTCAAAATGATCAAAAGACTCATAGTACACCTATACCAAGCATTGGTACGATCACACACAACTTTAAACAGAGAAAAACATGTTAATTTGAAATAAATTGATTATTAACATCAAAATCCTTAAATTAGAGGGCTAACAATTATAAATCATAAAACAAAATTCATAATTTTTTTTATGACTATCCTAATATTTAAAAGAAAGTATCATTCAATAAAAAAAAAGGAATTATAAAAAATATCTTCTTTTACCTATTAACTTTAAAATTATATAATTTCAACTTATAATTTAAATTTTTATCATTTTTAATGTTATTCACTTTTAATTATATTCATTTAAAAATTCTAAAAATCATTAAATTATTATTCATTATCCATTTTTCATTTTTTCTATTACTCTTCTACTTATTTATTATTCATTTTCTATTTTTCTTTTTAAAATAAATTAGATTTAAAGTTACTAATAAATTAGATTTAGAAAATAATAATAGAAAAGGAAGAAAAAGAAATAACAACAATAAATGAAAAGTAAGAAGAAATAAATAATATAAAAGAAGAAGAAGAATCATAAGAAGAAACATTAAATTTAATTATTTAATTAGTTTTTAGTTTTATGTATTATTTGAGGGATTATAGAAATTATTTTAATCATAATTTTAAAAATATTTCATTAAAAGTATAAAATTAATAATTTACCCTAAAATATAAGAGCTTGGGGCAAAACATTAAATTAAACTTTTTTTAATCTTATATTAATTTTATGTTAAATTTACAAAATATTATTTTTAAAAATATTTTTGAAAATGTTTTCCTGGAGGGACCAAAATTCAGCTGGTTAATATCATATTATAATTTTATTAAAATATCATATTTATCAAACTATTTCTTAGTGAAAAAATTTTAGATAATTTACACTGAAAAAATAAAATTGGTTGAAATATAACTTTATGAATTATTCAAAAAGTTAATATTACATAATTTATTATTTGGTAAACTATTTGACTCTTTTGAAAAAATAAATTAATATTATTATATACTTTTAAATAAGTGGAATACTAAATATTTATTATTTTTTGAAGTTTTAATTTTTAAAAATTAAAAGTTGGTTTCAGGGTTGATTTTTTCGTAAATTATTAATCATAATTACAACAAATTTAATAATAATGATATATATATATATTGCCAATAAAACAAGCCAAGACTGAAAATGATCATCAAAGCCACCCAAAGCCACAAAAACATGAGGCCATCATTAAACGTAAAGGTATCATAATTATATCAATTATTTTGATATATTAATTAAACTTGATTATTTTTAATTAATATAATTTTTTATTATCATACCATCCAATAAATTGACTTAGAAGTCATAAGCATATCTAGCCATTATATGAGAATTAGAATAAAAAGCCTTGACGGTAATGGCTTCGACAACTCCTCCGCCAGCTTCATATTCTCTTATACTCCGCACAAGCCAGAACAGTATCCACTCCTGTAATCAACATAAACTAATAGGAAGCTCAGCTATACTAACACCAGCAAGAAAGACCAAGAAAAATGGTGGCAGAAACTTCTTCCGCGGTGTTGCAGTTGCGGCAGCCGGAAAAGGACCTCCAAGGAGAGAAAGAGCACCGCCAGGGGTTGATACAAGAATCCATTGGGATGACCCGGATGAAGGATGGATTGGTGGAACCACCAACAGCAGTTCTCAGCTTAATGATCAACAGAAGGAAGAAGAAGATAAAGAGAAGAAGCTTGTGGGTCAGAATTTTGCGGATTTGCTTAATGATGCTTCTGGCTCTCATTACCAGTGAGTTTCTTCTTTTTGTATTACTTTTCCCTTTTCCTTTTGGAGAGCGGCTTCAAAAAGTTCAGTTAATTTACTATTATTTTATTCTTAATTAAGTTGAAAAGATGTTGTTATGGGTAAACCAGTAAATTGAAATAGAAAACTTGAGCAGATTCTTAGGAGTCGCAGCAGATGCAGACATAGAAGAGATAAAGGCGGCATACAGGAGATTATCGAAAGAGTATCATCCTGACACCACTTCACTTCCCCTGGAATCAGCTTCAGAAAAATTCATGAAACTCAGAGAAATTTATTACGTCCTGAGCAATGAAGAGAAAAGGAAATTCTATGACTGGACGCTTGCTCAAGAAGCTGCAAGCCGCCAGGCAGAAAGAATGAGAAAGAAACTGGAAGACCCTTATCAGCAAGACTTTCAGAATCATGAATCAGTTCCTGACATGGTTGACAGGCTTGGAGGGAGAAACATGGATCTTAGCGATCAAGCAATGTCTGCTCTTACTATTGATTTTTTTGTTATACTCTTTGCAATTGGTTGCATCATTTATGTGTTATACTTCAAAGAACCTTATTACTAGCTAGCGAGATTGATATACAAACGAAATCAAGATTTACATACCTTCATTTACAGTCAAATCACTTACGGAACTAATTTTAGGTAACAGGATAATTTGAATTCATTCTCTAAAGGCTTTAACCAGTAGAATATGTTACTTCTGGAACTGTTTACAAACAATGGAAATCTAATGCCTCTACACTTGTGGGCTTTAAACAATCCTTTCTTTCTTCTTCCCCAAATCGTTACATGATCTCTTCTATAAATTACATTGCTTTACACTGATGTACCTGATGAAGTAGCCCTGTACATGGCTGCCAAAGTTAGCAAGCAACAACTCTTTACAAGAATGCACCAGGATGGGAACTAGAAGATTCCATCTGAATCACCATATTCCAAGATCAAAAGATGGAGAGTTTTCAAGGTCAGCACTTCGTATACTGGATTCTGAAACTGCATCCTGCTTATGTATGTTGGCCTCAGATCTTTGTTTGAGAAGCGTGGCAGCTTGGGCCTCCACAGCATCAAGGTCAAGACTAGCAAAGAATTGATCGTCAGGAAAAATTTCGCCACTGGCATCATAGCTTTGCACCGTATCCTGACAAAAGGTTTCCTTCTTGGCAACGTTTGGCTGCGGTGAGAATTCTTGCTCTAGGTTGACCACAGGAATAGATCCTGATTGACAGAAGCTCAATTTCCTTTTCCTAGTTTCAAGCTTTGTCTCGTCTTCCTTCGAATTATTAGTAATTAAACGTGGCATTACAGCTGACATCCTGTCAGTGTTTGCCTGAAAGGAATCTGAATCCTTCAAAGAACATTTATTTCCAGAATCAGTTTTTGGAGTCTGGAAAGAATACGTCTTGTCGGAGGAACATTTGCTTTCATTCATCCTGCTACTGGAAATCCCACTATCAGGTGTTCTGGTAAAATTAGAACTTGATCCTCCGTGCATCGGTGATTGGGTGAGCAAAGAACGCCTGTAGCAGGAAATAAATTAGTTTACAAACATTACATCTTTCCAAAAATAGCGAGCCAATAACAGAGTCTGATCTAGTCATCTGACAGAACAATTTTGGAAGAGAAAATTCAAAGAAAGAACCAATGAGTTCACCAAATTTAACTGACGATGTTTATTACAAATGAATGAGAAACAAATCAGAACAATTGCATAGCTAATCAGAAGTTACTTCAACATTTAATATGATGTTTTGCTTGCCACAATCAGTCCCCTTCATATCGTAGTTTTGAAAAGAAAGGCAAGGAAAAACATGAGTTTTTAATAGGGAAAACGAATTTTCTAAGTGAATTTAAAAGAAAAGCTCATGCAGAAAATTGCGTCTTATTGACATCTGTAACATCTTAAATGAAATCCTAAAGACAAACTTGGCATAGCAGCAAAGCATCACCACAATGATATTGAGCAGTTTCCACTGATGAGCGTAATGCATTAACTAAATTTTGTTATACATGGAATTCTGAAGATGCAAGCTTTGAAAATATCCAGCTTCGTTCACCAGTGTCGGCATCTCAATTCATCTTGTTCAGATAATGTATCAACCATATTTCTATGGTGAACTAATGTTTATCACAAGGATCAGTAGTTCCCAGCAAGACCTATAGCAGATGAGAGACATGGAAATGGAGAGAGAAAGAGACCTGTAAACTGCCATCATATCAACTCTGCTATTTTCAGCTTGTGTGCTTGTTGTTGTTGGATTTGTCCTGTCATCTATGAAACTATCCTCATATGAACTGCCACCTTGATCATCTTCTTCATCAGCAGATGCTTCAGCTCCAGAGGACACCCTAAGAAAACAAAACATTCAGAAAAATCAGCATGGCAGAAATTAAGAAAAAGTAACCATTCCCGGTACTTTTTGAACCCATATATTGTTACGGTGGAAGGCTCTCTACCATAACATTTGAAAGAAAGTTCATAATAGATGAAAACTTTGGCAACATGTAAACTGATTGAGAAAAGTTAAATGACTTACTCAGCTTCTTCCTCGATGAATGCAATGGCTTTGCCATTTTTCCTCGTTTTACCTGAACAAACAAGAGGTACCACACAGGTTAAGATATTTCAAACTTCTATCCACACTACAAACACACAACTTATACTGGATCAACGTGACAATCTGTAGCAATGAGCAAAAATTACTCAGAAGTTCACTTGTGCAAGGACACTTGGGTACGAGTACCTTTACCGCACTTAATATGGTTAGAACTGACGTCTGAAAAAAATCTATCAAGGTTCATTACAGGGGCTAATAATTTGTCCTTTTTGCCTTGCGGGTTCCTATTTATCTCAACATCTCCAATTTTCCGCAACCTTCTGCACTTGTGCACCGGTTCAACTTCAACAGTCTCCAACTTGTCACCGGAACTCAAAATCCAATCTTTACTACAGCTAGTATTGGTTGCCTCCGCAGCTGGGGAAATTGAGGTACATCCACCTGCTCTGGAAACACTTCTCCCTGTAACTAAAGGGGTTTGCTTTTCATTATCAACAGAAACTAGAAGACTTCTTTGACAGGGGCTAGTGTTGATGCTTTTCTCATTCTTCCACTGATTTGGAGACTTATGCTGCAGATTATCACATGATTTTGCAGGTGATTGGACATCTGTAAGAAATAACTTGTCCCCTTCTTTACCATTTGACCATTCTGCAAAATTCCAATCAGAAGTTGATTAAACACGCCAAAGCAAAATTTCCAATCTATAATCTCAAAATACATATAAAACCATTATGACGACTGACCAATATCATTGAGAGGAGACTCTGGAACAACACCACTCTGGATCATATTTGTAAGCCTGGGACTACACTCAATGTTGCCTTCATCAGCCTGTAAAGGTGGTACCTTGATTTCCAAGCAATCAAGCGTGTCACCAACATAATAATCTCTTCTATCTGAAAGATTTTTCTTCAATACGGGAGCCTCGGGAATATTTTCAACCTTATTTAATGTTTTGTCTTGCTGGACACTAGAACTAGAAATTGCTAAAGCCACATGTGTTTCATGTGGAGTCCCAGAAATTATTAGTTCTGGACTAGATTCTTCTTGCACTATTAGTTCCTTGTCATCCTTCCCTGGTGTTTCCCAATTGCAAGAATTCTGCTCTAAACAATTTGGTAGCACTGTGCTGCCACTTGTAAACCTAGAATGAGAGGTCTCTTTGGATGGAGAGGCAAATTCTGACCCAAAAAGATAAGAATGACATTGACGAGTTTGGTCATGGAGATCCAGGGCATATTGTCTCTTTATACTTGGGGTCTTCATAAGCGATGCTTCTGTTTTATTCTGTGATTTTGTGCTTGGAGAAACAACTGATAGTTGTGGATCTACAACAGAAATTAAAGAAATTAAAATAAATTTGTGCAGAGGAGCAGCGGATGTTAGAAGATTATTAGAAGCTATTTTAAAGAAAATCATTAGAAGTTAATTGGATCAATTTTTTTAGCAAACATTTCCAGTATTGAACATTACAATACCTTCTTTATTGTTCTTCTCTATTTCGATAATGTCAACTTCCAAGTACTTGCCTGAAGAGAATTCATCCTGCATCCAGAAAAACTACTTGCTAACAAGCATATAATGCTATTAATGGAAAAGGTCTAGCATTCATATTGAAAGCAAACCTTCACTAAAATATCTCTGCTCTCACTGGGAAACAAGAGATTTTGCAAGTATTGCATTGTATCGATCAGCATGTTTGTTCTACAAGAATGCATTACTTTATGCACTCGACAGGGCAACGCCTGGAAATGAGGAAAGGCTATAAGAGATGACCGCCAAGATTTTTCACTGGTAGGGTGGAAGTACTTGGCAAGTAAAGAAGCCTCAGCGACATTTAATTTGGATTTGAGAACAGGTGTACGGATAGTGTTGTCATCCTTTGCTTTTTTCCCACGATGAATGTATTGCTCAATTGATAGCTTGAAAAATTGGACTTCAGGTTTAAGAACATGGGGGACCTGGAATAACTAAAATTTATAAGAAGATGACCGTTAGAAATGAGAGACAACCAGAAACTTATTGATAGATCTTACCATCCTTGGGCTAGGATGGAAACTAAAGCTACTTATCCCCCCATTGTGCATGTGTTTACTAATAGCTTTGCTATTTGCTTGTTTTCTCATATAACCCTTCAATTCAGACCCTTCGCATGCTAAAACTAGTGAAACATTGTCAAGGCACAACATAGATATGCATTAAGCTAAGCATACATGGCATTACCAAAGTAGATGACTATAGAGTCTCGCCCAGCATTGAGCTAAGCATTGAAAGAACAACAGAAGAAAACGACTTGAAAGTCTTCTAGAAATAAGAAAGGTGATTTCATCAAAAAAATATTTCATAAAATGCATTCACTAGAGGCAAAGGATATCAACTCGTCCATCATGATTCCTTCCAGTTCTCCCCATACGCTGAATCATTCTTAGTGGTGACACATTAGCATCAAAACATATTACGAGATCAACTTCCATGATATCCAAGCCTTCTTCACCAATTGATGTTGCAACAATAACGTTGTAGTTGCCAGCTCGAAATTTCTGTTGGGAAATGAAGTGAATATAAAAAGCACCTAAAACAACAATGAATAGCACAAAAGTACCTCCAAAACGGCCTGTTGAACTTTCTGTGATTGGCCTTTCAATGCCTTTCCTGTAACAAATTAGAACTCAAAGCAGCATCAGTGAAGAATGATACAGCCAGATCCATCCACTTGAGAAAAAATAAAGGAAAAAGATCCCCCTATTAAGTTAAAGGACAGAACTGCCGACCTGAGCTTTGACCAATAAACTCGGTTGCTTTAACTAGAGCCCCAATGTTTGTTAGTGCGTTCATTATGTCCCTAGAAGTCGACATGATTCCACCAAGGCAAAATTTCTAATTTAAGAAAGTAGAACAAAAGAACAAGCATATGCTAAAACTTGAAAAAGTTCTTTTTAAGGGAAAAAACGGAGCATTACCTCACACTTCCTCTAAAATTGGAGAAAATTATCACCCTTGAGTTCTGCGGGTCCTTTGCTTCTGCAATTACATATTTGCTATTACTGTTGCCAACAAACAAACAAAAATTCTAATAAATGCATTCTTAACTTTTGTTGGAATTTTCCTCCCTAGTATTACGAGTTTGAAAATTCAGAAGTTATAGTTATAATTATACTAAAAGTTCCAGAGGCTTCCCAATATCAAAATTATTCTAATTAGGATCATAATTCATTGAGGCCTTAATTCTATCATTTTAAAAGAACTTGACCAGACATGCTGAAGATCAACCAATAGATTATCATGGTCTCCCTGGGGGTGATTGTCCCTTCTTCTTCTTCTTTTTTTTTTTGTATTTAAAGAGAAGATCCAGATGTATTCGCAGATTTCAGATCTCTAGGGCCCCTAATTCAATCCCTTTTATTTCCCGACAAAATACAAATCCAGTGCCTGCCATCTCTGTCCTATTGCACGGAAGTTATAACTTCATCCTAGTAATCTATGAAAATCATCAGGGTTTATGCTTCAAGGTTAAGGGAAAAAATTAACTGTTAGTTAAATGAACAGCACCATCATTTTGTGCAAAAGACAGAATATGCCACTCACTGAAATGGTCCACCAGTACTTCCAACATTTTTAACAACTTGGGACTAGGAGCACCATGAGACAAGCTTTTCTCCATCGAAAGCTTTACTTTTTTAATGGCTTCATTTTTAGCCATGTGTCTTGAAAATGCCCTGCAAAAATTAAGTAAACAAAAAACTAAAAATATTATGCTGGTAAGAGAACACTCGCGAGCAATTACAATTTGTAAAACAGTGATATGATATTTGAATATATACATACAGAATACTTCACTCTGAAAATCAAAAAAACATCTAGAAAAATTCAACTAACAATATCTATTGTAAATTTTGTTGCTGTTGGTTTGCCATGAACTGCATTAAATGCTTGCCAATGGATGGTCTAGACATTTCTAAAGAACTGCCAAGTTCAGCTTGAATAGGAACGTCTTGGCTACAAAGGCCTATTTAATCATAGTCATTCAAGATCATGCAAGAAAGAAATAAAGCATCCTCTCTCAGTCATCAAGATTTGTAACTTTAACCAAGTACCAAGACTAGATAATATTCTAATTTGGTGATATTTTTGGGGAATTGCTAAAATCCTTTAACAATTAAGTTAAATTCAGATGATGATTTCCATCCAACAAGTTTATAAACAAAACTCAAAATATTCCAGAGATATATGGCTAAATCAACCATGACACTGCTGAAGTAAGGAAGAGAATGCATAAAAAGATACCCTTGTTTCAACTTGTCTTCCAGCATCTCATATGCTGGCCGTATTCCATGACTTGAAAGTAGCTTACGGATATGATAAAGAGTGATAAGACTTGCAAAACAAGCTTCAATTTCTCCATACTTGTTTTGGGGAAGTTCAGGTGGTGGTGCTTGACGAAATTTATCCCTTGAATTCAGTAAATCGGGGGGGCTGAACTGTCATAAGCCAATGTAAGATGTAAGGAAGTGAGGCAAAAATGACACTTTGTCTCACTAAAAAAAAGAAATAAAACTAACATCAATGCAGGGGAAAGAGTCATGGCACATGCTAAGATTGATGTCAAACATCATCTTTGTCATGGTATTGATCCAATATAGCATAGAAGAAATAGGCACGTCAAATTTCTCAATGCACTTAATCATATACATTTGATCACAAAGATTGACTTCTGTTCATTGACTTGTCTAAGGTAAAGCTTTAGTAAGCAGATGGATTTCAGAGTACTGTAATTTATTTATATTAGTTTCATCAAGATATCCAACAAGAAGAAAAGAAAGAAGGAAACATAATACGGCTTTTGAATATCCGACCACCTTCTATATCTAACCAAATATTAGCTTTCTAGAAACTGGGAGCCAACATGTGAAAGGAAATGTGGATTCCTTTAACAGTTTTCTTGCATTTACCAGACCAGGAACCATTACCGTTCCTTAGTGTAGAAATTCCATATAGGCTGAAAAAATGTTGGGTCAAACTCCCTAACACTGGCTATACATGAGGTTGGTACTCACCTTGCAAAAATTAATTGGTTTGTGCTAAATGCATAGTTAGGTACAATTACAACCATGTAGGTGTTTCATGGGGTAGAACCAAAGAAGCGGAGCACCAGCATTCCCATACAAATTAAAAAATTTGCTATTTTTGGTTCATTAGGATGCAAATGGAAAACAAATTTTGACCAGCCCTTGTCAATAAATCTCAGCATACAAGATAATTAACTCACACCAGTGATTGAATGCATTCCCTGATCTGATGAGATCAACAAGGCTAATTAGATTTATAATAGTTAAATAATTTCAATAGAAATACTCATATACCAAACCTTGAAAATTTCATAGAACCTCTTAACTGGAATGAGTGAACGGTAATAAGGCATGTCATTGTCACAAAAATTTAGCACATTTTACCACAAATATCAATGGCATCAAGAAACTAAGTGGATACTTCAATCTGATGCAGCTATTTTGCAGATAGATTAGGCGGAATTACAGATGACAGATGCATAGTCTTATAATCTCTGTTTTGGAGAAGACCAGTTGCAGAAAGCCTAGCCACATATGGGTGTATAACCTCCAAAAGCTGCTTATTTATATCAACAGCATCTTTTCCCAAGGCAACCTAGTAATAGCAAAGCAGAAATTAACCTAATGAATACCTTTATGGCTGCAATAGATGTATAACAAACGATCCAGAACACACCTCAATCAATTCAATCTTTCTATTGTGAACATATGGGACAACATCAGCATCACTTTCATTACGATACTCAAGTGTTGAAATCTGTAGGTTATCAATAATACGCTGGATGGCCAGCTGCTTTGCTGAAAAAGTGGATAGAACACAAGAACTTAAAATATTGTGTTCGAATAACCCAACAAGATTTTATGCAACTTACATCCTGGTGTTGCGGTCAAAGCTAATATTCGTAGCTGAACTGGTACTGCCATCAACTACAATTTGAAAGAATCACTAGCATCTCAAGTCAGCAAATTCTCAGCTAAAAGGACAAAACACTAGATGGAAACAGAATAACAAACCTCACGAACTGCCACACAATACGAGTAATTTCCTAATGCACGATGAGCCTCATCAATCACCAAACAAACCAGATTTCTTGCCAAACATGTGCCTGCCGGTTGTTTCGTGGGGAAAATTCAGAGGTGGTATACAAGCAAATAATATTTTTTAAATAAGCATAAAAGCTTTAGAGGTATGACATGGAGGATTACCCGCTTGAATATCCTTCTCCAAAACTTGTGGAGTAACAAAGAACACTCGTTTAGTTTTCCAAAAGCATGCCCTTTTTGCAGGACTTAGCTGACCTGTCATATCAATTGTCCATTCCTGCAATCAGTTTATAAATAACCGTAAAAAACTAAAAAATAAAGCTCCCAATCACAAGTTATAACAAATATATAAGAAAAGCTTTTTGTAACTGCAATTTACAAACATCTTACTTGTGGTATCCCTACAATATTATGGCAAGCTTCTATTTGTTGCATTACGAGTGGCCTTGAGGGAGCAGCAAACACTATTTTCCCTGCCATGGAAAAACCAAGCATGCTTGTCAAACTCAAGAAACCCATAACCGGGAACAAGAATAAATCAGTCAGAAGCAAGACTGGAAAAAAAAGAAGAAAAAGAAATCAGCTTTTCCATCTGAGACGAATAAACAAAAAGACAAAACCAACAATAAAACCGTGTATTTGGAAATCAACGACCTACGCTTCAGACAGGTTTATGAGCAAAACATAATTCAAATTTGGAATGCAAATTCAACAAACAGAAGCAACACAGGAATATACAAAGTAAGGTATACCATCTTGAACTTACCATGAGGAAACCACCTGAAATAGTTGTACATAACAACTGCAGCAATAAGCGTCTTTCCGAGCCCTGTTGGTAATGCTACTAATGTATTTGAAAACAATGCTGTCCTCGTCATCGCCAACTGATAATCACGAAGTGGAACATTAACTACAACAAAAATAGCAAAAAAAGAAAATTAAATACCAATCATGTAAATTTACGAAGATCATTAACTTAAACAGTATAGTAGTAATTAAAATACCAATTCATCTATTAGAATGAATCCAATAGTCACTTAAACTACAATTCTAATTGTTGCATAAAAGTTTTTATTAAAACTTAATTTAAAAAAGAAAATAAAAAATAGTACCTGGGTATATCCACGTTTTAGCTGCATCAGCATCAATTTCCATGCAATTTAGCTTATCATCATCGCTCAAAGCTGCCTCATTAACTATAAAATTTTGTGGCGTTTTCCCTATAAATCGATCCAGTGTGGATTGTTTAGAAGCCACTGGAGGCTTTTTAGCAGTTATATTAGCTGAATAATTAGAATCACGATCAAAAGGGCAAGAAGTAGAAGGGTCGTTTTGGTGGTTTTTTGCAGCTTCACATGCGACGTCGATTTCCCTAACGGCAGCCTCCCAATCAAAATCGTCGTCTTCAATGATGTGGAGAGGACTAGTCGAGGTCATTTTGGGAAATGGAAAAGAATTGAATATGAGGTCTGATTCAAGATTCAAATAAAGAGGAAGAAGAAGAAACCCTTTAACTAGTGAATGAGAAGTGGGAATTGGCGGCAAAACCATGAATATTTTTTGTCTTTATTTTTTGTGTTTAAATTTAGAGATAATTAAAACAAAGAAGCTTTTTCTCGGTGCAAAGCGGAACGGCCCACCAAGGTAAGCAGGCCCAGCCAGAAACCAAAGACTGCATGATTCACACGTGCTGGTACTAAAAAGGATTTTTATGAAAATACGGAAAAAAGTTTTAAAAATTATAAAAATACAGAAATTTTATTTTTTATAAAAATATAAAATTTATAAAAATATTCTATAATATATTTAATATATATTAAAACTATCATTTTAATATATATTAGATATTTAATATATATATTTTAAATATTTAATATCAAAATTATAAATTATAATTTTTTAATATTACTTTAAAATAATATATTTTTAATATTTTTAGAATATATTTTATATTAAAAAATTAAAAATTAAAAAATATAAAAAAATAATTATCATATTTTTGAAAAATAAAAAAAAAGGTAAAGATTAATTTACAAAAACAGAAACCTGTCCATCCAAAAATCCAGTATTTCCGGAAATAACCCAAATTTGAATCGTCGTCTCTTCAGAGCCTAAGATTTTTCAAACAACCTAAAAACAAAAACGAAAGAAATCGAACCCTTAACATGGCATTGAACAACGGCCTCACCTTTGCCTCTAAGCTTTTATCAGCTTCTCAATCTGTTTTATCTAAGTCAGGTAGGTTCTTTCTGACTCCAAATCTTCTAGGGTTTCTTGGTTTCTTCTTTTTTTTTTTATGGTTTTGATTTCATTGATGTTTATGGTTGATTTTTTTTTTGAAACATTTTTGGGGCTGATAGTTTAGTTATGTATCCGATAGCGATGATTTTGTAATTTATCCTGAGAATTTGGGGATTTTTTCCCTTAGTTAATTTGGGGCTTCGATTTTTATAATTCAGGCATACCTGAATGATTAATGAGTAGTGGGAAAATAGGTAAGAATTTAAACTATAAAGTTAAGATGTCGTGGTCATGTAGATTTTAGACCCTTAAATCCATTGGTTATAATAGTGTATGGAATTACAATGTGTGAAAGAAATAAAGGAAAGATAATCTTAGAGTCACTTGAAAAGAGTGATTCGATCAAATTTAGCTGTTTTAAATCTTGAGAAAGGATGATATAAGATCATGGGAAGTGGAAAATGAGATTTTATTAAGCCAATCCCAATTAACTTGAGTTGAGCCGAGTTTTAAGAATCTCAATATTTTGATTGAGAGGATTTTAGTATTTTATTCGTTTTAGTTTACAAAATTTGAAGAGTCTGTGTCATAAAACTATAAAATGATTTTCATAGTGCGTTGTTAACCCCATCATTTTTGTAAATGCAGAAATTATGATTTTGTTATGCTTTCCTTTTAAATCAGAGTTTTTAAAACTATAAACTTGGTTTGATTTCATTAATTGGGGAAACCAAGACATAGATGATTATATGAGCTATGGAGCTTGTTTGGTAGAAACTGCAAAAATTCAGTTTGAAATTTATAATTTTGTGTTCCTTGTTCTTTCTGGCTTATTTTCATGATTTCCCGTAAAGGTACCTTTACCATGCCATGAAGGAAAGTACCCCAATACCATCTTTTGTTATTGAAAGTTTCAGACTATATATAGAGACATACATATATATATGAAAATGTGAGAACTTATTGAACTGACATCCACATGCACATGCGCATTCACAAAGAAAAACATGCACATGCACAAAAAAGGCATACATCCAAACACATACTAGCAAGCAATTGATCTTTGTCAAATTTGCACATTTTTCATTTGCTAACTTTAATCTCTTTAGAACATAGATTAATAACATTGTGCTTTCTTAGCTTGCTTCTTTTTGGTGACTTTACATGGAATATTTCATTTAAAATATGTGATATTGTTGTGGATGCATTCCTTGGGAAGACGTATGAAAGGAAAAAACATTAATTTGGATCTCTATTTTTATTGCTTTTATTAGATAATTTATTATTGCTGTTTTATGATTATTTCTTTATTAGAAACATAAAAAATAGGAATCCCATTATCCTAAGGAAACCTGCCTAAAGTAGGAATTATATTATTGTAAGGAAACATGCCTATTTAAAGGCACTCGGAATTAATAAAAAGATAAGTCAGAATTTAATCAAAAACAAGAGATCAGGGTTCTCTCTTCACTATTGAACTCTAAGGTATCAGCCTCCCTTTGAAGAGCTGAATTTCTACCCAAAATAGGTCGACGTAGGAACTCGCATAATCGCCCTGTGATTCGATCCCAAACACGGGACCTTAACAGATAGTGCTGCTAAAGATTGGTTTTTTGGTCATTTCCTTAGAGACCCATAATTTTATAAACTGTTATATAACTTGAAGGACTATTCAAATGAATATACTTCATGTAGACATTTACATTGATGATTTGGCTTGACACACCTGGATGTTGCCTTCCTGTGTGTTTGTACTTCTGTACATGGTACTAAAAGCTGTTATGATGTGTAACAGAACTTTTTGCTTTTGCTGTGTCCTGATGAGTTATGGGCGTGATTTTAACTCTTTGAGTAGTATGATTAGGCTGGTCCCTGATGCAAGAACCTGAAATGCATTTAAGTACAATTATCATGGGAAGGGTGTCTCTGCGTGTTTGTTTTCATTTCTGCACATTTTTGTGGTGGTCAAAAGACGCCAGTTAACAGTGATTTTACATTGTTATGATGCTTTTAGAAATAAATTTTATTCTTCAATTTGTGATTATTGTCATTTGACACTGACAATCATCTCGTTTAAGTCATGGTTCAGTTTTCTTTCTGTTAATTGACTATTTAAGGAACATCAATAATGTTCGTGAATTTCCTACCTTTCTGCCCTTCCATTTTCCTCTCATTTTTAATATTTCGTCTTGCTGGGCTGCGTAAATAACAATGTTCGTAAAATGAAACATTATCTCAGCAAAGGAACAATTCTTCATTCTCATCTTAAATTATTCACAGACAAGTGTACCATCTTCTGATTATTCATTTACATCAGGAGACCAAATCTGTTTCAGCGCAGGTTCTTATGGCAGTGATGAGCTGGTCTTTCCTTTGCACAGCTTCCAATTTTTTTTCATATGTTGAACTTCTCTTGTTGAGAACTTAGCATTCGCTTCTCATTTTATTTCTGAAAACAGTATAATGACTTCTTGTAATTACCATATCCAACTGGTTTAGAATGTCTTTTACACATGGCCTTGAGCTTGAAAAATGTAAAGTAACTAATGATGTATGTTCTATTGTAACAGTGAAGAGAGGGTTCCACTCGACAGGGGTGAAGAGGATGGGGGGAGGCCATGGAAGCCATGCACATGATGATTACGAATACTACCTTCATGCAAAGCATATGTACAACCTGGACAGGATGAAACATCAGAAAATCAAAATGCCTCTTGCTGTCTTCACCGCCTTCACTATCGGTGCCGTTGTGCCTGTCTATGCAGTCATTTTCCAACAGAAGAAGACCGCATCCGGCTAAGCCATAATACCAAGCAATGGTGCGATAACAGAAAAATGTTCGGATTGCATTTCTATGGGATGTAATTTTTCCAAGTTGGGTTGTTATGGTTTTCGTTTTCCAGATGTGTTCAATGTTTCATCCTTGACCAGTAGGAAAGCTGGTTTGCTTATGATAATAAAGTACAGCAGTGAACTGATTCTGATCCATCCATTCCATGGATTCTGAAGTTTTGATTGATATCCTAAACATTTTGCTTTGGAATTTGTCATATGGTTCGAACTGTGTTATAAGCAATTAACAAAGTCTTATTTATTTATTTAGTTATTATGATAAGGAGTAACAGAGTTGATCTTTTAAGAGATTGAGCAGCCTTAATGTCAACGTATAATTTCTTCCACAAAAAGTTGGATGTTCACTTTTGTTTCGATAAGTATAATATAAAAAATTTAATAGGAGAGGACTTTTATGTTAACATAAATATCAATCTTCTCAATATATATATAAAATTTACTTCAAATCATATATTATTTTTATTGTAATTATATTAAATAAATCATAATAAATAATATTTCTTTTTTTAAATATCAGAATATTATAAGGGGAGGATGGGAAATAAGAGAGGGGGGAAACAGAGGGAATTTCTAAATCTGTAAACTATAATAATGTTTAAATTTATAGATCAACCTTACAAACTTCGAACTAAGCTCAATTATTGTGCCCGCTGGCTTGTTTTTATCATCAACCTCACAATCCTTGCAAAACCACACAACACACTCATCAAAAGTTGGTGGCAACTTGGGTAAGCAATAACTAGAGAAGAGAGAATAAAATTATAGTCAAACATAACATAAACTTCATATTTATCGCAAAAAAAATTAAAGCATTAGAGAATCATTCATATTGAAAATTCCTAGTTGGAAATAATGACAAATTATAACAAGCAAATTGCTCTCATTCAAACCATTCAACTTAGTAGGGTTTGTCTTCATTCATATTGCTTATTCTTTCGAGCTTCTATCTTTCTTTCTCATCATCATAAAAAAACTTTGCCTCTAATTGTATAACCATCAAAATATAAATAAATAAATAAAATACATAATACAATTATTATGCACTAGCAATTACATAAAAGGTTCTTTCTTATAATCTATGCACATACCTTAAGTAACAATATAAAAAATTTAACAAAAAAGAAATTTTATGTTAATATAAATATTAAAACTATTACTAGTTTAAAACAAGATTTCTAAAATTAGATCATTTGGATTTAACCTATTAATTTTCTTCAAACTACATTATTTTTATCTTTTTTTCTTAAAGTCTATGCACATACTCCACCTACCAAAAGTAACAGGCTTGATAGGAATAATATAAAAAATTTAACAAAAAAATAAATATTATGCTAATATAAATATCAAAACTGTTTGGATCATATCAAGTTTGACCTATTAATTTTCTTCAAAACTATATTGTTTTGTTCTTATTTTTCTTAGTCTATTCACCTTATTAGAAATGTTCTCATTTAATACATCTTCTCTTCCACTCTCATATTCAATGAATATTAATATAAATATCAAAACTGTTTGGATTGGATTAGGTTTGATTTATTAATCTTCTCCAAAACTAGATTATTTTGTTCTTATTTTTTTGTATAATCTATTCACCTTATTAGAAATGTTCTCATTTAGTACATCTTCCCTTTCAATTAGTGAACTAACATTTCTTTTTATAGCTAGCTTCTTTAAATTGACATTAAATTCATAATCTTCCCATAACCATACAACATGCTTATCATGAGTTGATAACCTAAATAAGTAAAAGCTACCTAAATAAGTAATAACTAGAGAAGAACGAATAAAACTATAGTCAAACACAAACTTTGATGACATCAATACATGAATAAATAAATAAGAAAATAAATAAATACATTGTAATGTAATTATTATGCACTAGTAGTTACATAAAGCTCATTACTCAAAATTAACAAAATATTACTCCTCTGTCCCTATTAGATGAGAGAGTATGATCCTTATAATATAAAACATAGAATACGAGTAAATGAAGCATACATTAGATTCGTACAATTATGAAGAAATGATTAGGCATTGCAGTTGGTCATGCTTCTAATTTTAATATTTAAGAGGAAATTATCATTTAACTACAATTTGAATTAAATGAGAATAGTATCAAAGGTCTTCTTAATTTACAAACAAATAAAAGATAATCACTTACCGATGCATAGTATAAAGATTTACTTATTTTGAGTTCTAAGCTTGTTGGCATTGTAAGTAGAGCTCAAGACTGTCATGTAGGCATGAAAATGGTAGCAAAATAAATTCAATCACAAGAAAACATAAATATGATGATTTAGTATAAGAGAGACAAGAAGAAGAACAAGTGGAGTATATGTGACATTATTCTCTAATAATACTTACCTTAATTTTTAAAAAAGATTTACTTATTTCGAGTTTTAAGCTTATTGGCATTGCAAGTAAAGCTCAAGACTGTTCTGATGGCATGAAAATGGTAACAAAACAAAGATAATCATAAGACAGCATTAAAGATTCCTTACTTTTATGTTTCTTGATGATAACTACTTTTATTTTCTCATTATAGTTTTCTTGAACTACCTTGATGCAACTTCATCTTGGTATGATCTTAACTCTTACAAGGTTTTGAGATATTCTTATATTATAATCACCTTAATGATTAGTTATGAACTTGACTATCACACTGCATGATGAGACTACAATTGAGATACTTATGGTTGTTGGTATAAATTAGAGTTTGGAGAATGAGTAGGGTTGGTGCACTTTAAGAAAGGCACTTGTTTTAGAAAAGATGGCATAACCATGATTATAATTGGACATTACCAGTCATTGCATGGGAAAATGAGCTTTTTTTCATTATCATATAAAAATCCCTTTGCGGAAGGCAACACGTGAGAGGTTTATAATGGTTCGGCTCAACTCTTGCCTACGTCCACTTCTCCTAAGTCTTGACTTAGGGTTCCACTAAAAACTCAATCAATTACACAAAAAGGATTCCATAAATGAATCCTAAACCCTAGTGTTTTCAAGGCTCACACTCAAACCTTTATAAAATTAACCTTACAATCTCTCAAACACAAATTAATGCCCAAGCATTAATCACACACCAACCCACTAAAGCAAACCCTAGCTTTCACAAGTAGGAATATAATAGAAAGAAGGTATTTGATAGCTTAATACATAAAATACAAGTTAACTTATTTGCAATTGACAATCAAAGCTCAAAGGAAGTTGCTATGCAAAAACTAACCGTTAAAGTAAAAGATATGAGAATTGTCTATAAAAAATAGCCATTTGAAAGGGTTTAAAGCCTTTCTTAAAAGTCACATACGGCCGTACCAATCTTGTACGCCCGTACGGATATAAAAAATCTCAATGAAAAAATGAGAGGGAAATGTGGTACGGTCGTACCATCATTTGGTATACCTGTACCAAACCAATTTTCCTGACAAGCAATTTTCTTGCGAGCTTACGTACAGCCATACCACCCAATGGTACGCTCGTACCAAAATAGGTTTACTAACAAACCATTTTCCTGCGAGCAATGGTATGCCCGTACCAACTAATGGTACGCTCGTACCAAGCTCAATAAAATAGTTCTAACTAAGTACGGTCAGCCGTATGGTCATACCATTCAATTAAGCTATTTGGTACGCTCATACCAACACAAAAATACTATTGAAAAATTGCATATAACTTAAATTGACTCACACATGACTCATACATCAAAACCTAGGGTCTAATAATCTCCCCCTTTTTGATGTTGACAATCAATTTAAGTTCAATTTGCACACATTTATTTAAATGAAATTTAGATTTGAAAATTTTAGAAATCGCCCCCTTTGTTTTAGAATACATGCCATGTAACCATAGGATATCAAACAAGCACAAAGAAAGGACATAATCAACATTGCAATCATAATCAAAACAATCAATAATGAACTGAATGAACATAATATATAATATCAAATCAAAAGGATGTTCAATACAATGATAAAGTCAAAATAAATCAAAATCAAAAACTAACATAACTAACTAACATCTCTCCATAAAAAGTCCTAAAAATTCATAAAACATATACCAATCTCCCCCTTTTACAACATCAAAACTATCACTATGGGTCTTGAGGAGGAGGTGGACTCGGTGGAGGAACAATAAAGGGATTCATCATGATGTTGATGGAATGAAGAGTCTCAATAATAGAAGTTTGAAACTCGTGAAAATCTGCTACATGCTGATTGAGATGCTGATCAATAGAAGCAGTATATTGACTGAGGTGAGTGAGCTGCTGATTAACCTGGTCAAAACATCACTCAAGCTCGGTAACAACAGTAGTAAGCATCGTAAAGTGCTAAGCTAGCAAATCAACAAGAGAAGGAGTAGCTGTAACAGGATCAGTAGAAGCAGATGCAGGAGGATCAGGAATAGCT
>CANYBF012194027.1:0-10032 GCA_948192965.1 Dalechampia spathulata
CTTTATTATTATCTCAATATATCCATTAAATACTCAATTATACTCTCAATTATTCAATAAATCCAATTATGACATCATCATTCCTATTTATGACATCATCATGACATCATAAATAAAATTCACTAATTTTACTTTTCCAATATTTTCATATCATAGTATACCTTCATAAATGTATTATCAATCCATAATTAATCACTCTTAATAAAATTAAAATCATAATTAAACTTATTCACTTACATCATGCTTACATCATCAAGGTTTATTTATGATATCATAAATGAATTTCTGAATTCCATTATACTTTCTTTTCTATACCTTTAAATCTTATGTTAAACAAATCATCTTAGACATATATATTCCAATTTCCTTATTTAATATTCCATTATTCACTAATCCATAATTATTTCTATACGTATATATATTATACATATATTTTTCACTCGTATAATTCATTTATATGATCCTTAATCATACTTAATTTATAAATTATGCATACTCTAAATACAATCATAATTTATCTTAATTCCTCAATTGCATGCATTTCCATGCATACATAAATATTCTTGCCTTGATATACGTGTAATTTATCGCTCGATCCAATTCTACACATTTGAGCTTATTTTTTGCATTCGACTTAATCTACTATCATCTTATCATCATTTCTTAATCTCGATAAGTATTTCCTATCATTATCATAATATTTATAATTTTCACCTCAAAATACGTATTTTTCCATAATTCCATGTCATCATCCTATTTTTGATCGTATAGGGTATAATTTAATCACCTAAATCATTAATAATTTTTGCGCTAAAAATGAGGATGTGAAAATTTTACTTTAATAAAAAAACCATTAATTACCCTACAAGGGATGCTTAACATTAGTTCCTTAACCAATTCACATCAACTATATCATGCATGCATATCATACGTAATGAATTAAACTTCAACTTATCATCATAATTCATTCAAGCATGCAATATCTTGATTCTACCATTCTGATACCAACAAAACATGTCATATATATAGCAGGAATATGTAATTAAAGTATAGGTGCAATGTCACTAATATCTTTACTGCTATAGTACAAATCAAAGTGGTAAGTTGCATGAGCCACAGAATAAGAGCATGTCTAGTAGTCTAAGACCTCTACTAACAAACTGATGCAAGTCTCCTACAGCCACCCTAAATTCCCATGATCTCTCATACCATTAGTGCCTATGTTCCTTAATTGATAAATGTTGAGTATAAAAGTCAGTGGTGCTTGTAAAAAAATTAACATGTAATATTCATATCATAGTATAGAGTATTTAATTCTATATAACTTTTCATTGGGATGCAAAACTCATTTAGATTAATTTCTATATAACATCTTCTCTAATAAGTAAAACTCATTCAGGAACCATTATAGATATAACTCAATCACAACATCAAATGTAAAGCAATTAATTCACATGATATTCACTTTATATTCTCAACATTTATTCTTATTCATTCGCATAGCATCTTTCAGCATTCAATTGCCATTTCTTGCAAAATTATTCCATCAATGTATATATATATGAATGTGATAGAATATGCCTTTTTCTTTCAAAATGCAATATAATGTGTATTCCCCTTTGTTTTTCTTGTATCATCATCATTATCATGAATGCCCAGCATTCTCATTTATGTGCACATTATACTGGCCTTATACTGCTATCTTTTTGGTATTTTTTTCTTCGGTACCGCTATTTTAGTATCATCATGTTTCACTATTTTTTTACAATATATTATTATCTCCCTCTATTTTTATTGAGCTCTCCTTTCCTCACCATTTACTTATTTTCCTCCTTCCTTATCTCTCTAGCATTTATGTGGCTCAGTACTCATACCGCTATTTTTTTGGTACTCATGTGTTCTACTATCTTTTCAATAACCCATCATCATTTCCTCATATCGTTCATTTTTCTCCTCCCTTATTGCTCCAACTAATGCATGCCATGTTAAATGCAATAATGAATATGACATGCCATATGAATTATTATTTATGCAATCATATATTATAATCAAATATTCTGCTATTGTAAAAAATATCATAATCATCATCCTTTCTTGTTAAAGGACTTAATTCAAACCATAATCACATATTAATATTAAGGTAAACATTTTAGCTTACTCGTCGATTCATTTTAAATGAATCAACCTATTAATAACGTAAACTAGTAGAAACTAGCATAAAACTGTCATTGCTTTTCCTTCATTTATGTCGATTGGAGGAACAAATTCACTATCCATATTTTTACCTAATCATAACACAAACACACCTTCAATATTCTAATCAATCATAAATATAAATTACATGTAAACCATTTTATTTTTCACATCATTTTGGCATTCACATAATCATAGCATAAGGATAAATCATCCAATCATTTAATACTATATATTACTCAAAGAATATGATATAAACATATAATTAATCACTCTTAAAGAAATTGAGGGGTTAATTAATTATCCATATTTCTCATAAAATCATGTTACTAAAGCCATAAAATAGTCTATCTTTCTTACCATTTTTCAATAAGTAATAGAATTTTAAAAATTTGAATCTTTATACCTATAAAAAGTAGACTTAAAGAGCTTTTAGTCCATATATTATAGCTTAAAATTTGTTAATTAAGGCATGCAAATAATTCATGCAAACCAACTATTTTAATTAGCAACTATAAATTACCAAGTGAATAATTTGTATTTTAACCCTATTTTCACTAATCAAATGAATTCCAATTAATAAAAAATTGGTACCACTGCAAAGTAGACTTCCAGATCTTTCCAAAAACATATTATACACTTTATAATTCATTCATTAAGATGTCCAAATTAAGATTACCGTAAGCCTTAAATCTATCCCATTTCATGCAAAAATAGCTTAGGCATGAATTTCAAATTTTTATCTTACTTACTTAATTTCCATCGATTATAACCTTGTTGATTTAAATTACCTCTAATGTGTTTTGATCAACATTTTAATAGTAGTTTTAATCCATTAAACTCAGCCATAAACAACCATAATAAAGGATTTAAATAACTTTATTTATGTCATTTAAAACATGCATGCAACTTCCATTAAGCAATTTACCAAAACCATATGCTAGCCTTCTTCATCCCTTACCATCCATAAAAGACACATGGATGCATGATAAAATAGAATATACATGTGAGGTTTAGTCCTTCACAACATATATATCTATGCCACTAACCATACACATATTACACAAGCATAGTACTATAGATATAACATTAGAGTTATCAAACACATTTTGCACTAACCACACATTACAATAGGATTCATAGGATGCACACACATGAATCATAACCAAAAGCATCTTGATCTGCCTTCAATAAACCCAAACTACACAAAAATGCAAGTTCTTTCCTTGGTAGTACATAATGCACGATCCAAGTAAAACACATATGTTGATCACCCTTCCACATGCCTAGCTTGCTTTTAAAAAGACATGAAATAAGAAACTAAGAAATATAGAAGAGTTTTAGTGTGGTTATGGTGAAGGAAGAAAAGAAAGAGTGGAGAGGAAGGAGAAACTGAAATGGAAGAAGGGAAAATTGGGCTGTTTTGCTAAGTCTCAAGTATATATATGAATTAAGCATGAAGTCTATGTGTTAAGCCTCATTTAAACATGTAATATACCCTCCCCACAAGCCTTATTAATTTGACACCTCACTCTCCCATAATTATAACTTATTTTTTGTAATCATTGCATTAATCATGAGGATGATTAAGCATCCTTATCATGCACACACCTACATTAAATCATGCCTCTCATGCTTATATGCAAGGAACAATGTAGAGCCATATATTTATATGTATATGCTACATATTAAACTAATATTATTTAATTTATTTATATTTTAAACATATAAATTATTTAATAAATACATGCTTAATTAAATTATATTTTCTATGTGTATGATTTAATTAAATTAATACTCATGTAAATAATTCTATATCACATAATTAATTTAGCGTATATTCATGCATAAATTCCTATTTAATTCTTTAGCACATTTAGTAAATAATTTACTAATATACATAAGTAAGAACACATCATGCATTCAAATAATCATCAAATAATCATGCAAAATAATCACCGTATAATTCTAAGTGTGTGTCATGAGGATGTGACAATGTTGAGGACCCTTCTTGAAGAGTAAATGCAAACAAGAAGTTGAGCTAGGACTTACAAAACTAGAATTAAATTTCAGTTTATATTCTTTTATTTTTTGTTTCATTAATTGTTATGCCTATAAACACATAATAAGGCATTAGTTCATTTTGGAGTTAGTTAATTTAGTTGTTTACCATCTTCTACCTTTTGATTTTATTGATTTTAATCTGACTCAAATTTCTTTCTATTTATGGTTGTAGAAATTAAAATGGTGGAAGTGGAGCTTAGGGATGTAAAATGCAACATTTTTAAGTACAGGAAGTTTAATTTTATTTTCTCTCTCTTATCACTTAAAATAATAAATGGGTATTTCCCTTCCTTTTAATTTTATAGTGTAGGATCCTTTTGTCACTCTCACCTTTTCTCTCAAAATTACTTTCTCCTAATTTCATAAAATTAGATATTTGGAGATGGTTCATGCCCGGAGAGCCATGACTACTGATTTTGAAGAAATCTAAGAAGAAGAGAGAGAAAGGGACTTGAGATAAAGAAAAGTTAAAAC
The DNA here is from genome assembly GCA_948192965.1 of Dalechampia spathulata. Classification (NCBI taxonomy): domain Eukaryota; kingdom Viridiplantae; phylum Streptophyta; class Magnoliopsida; order Malpighiales; family Euphorbiaceae; genus Dalechampia; species Dalechampia spathulata. Next base: position 4,732 of record CANYBF012194027.1, read on the forward strand.
AACACTAGTGTAGTGAAGGAGTGAAGTGGAAAATTTGACCTAGTAAAGGAAGAATAGAGGAAGCCTAGTCGAATTTAGATCCACACTTAAACGAGCCATAATATTAAATCTTGCACAAGTAGCTCGATAAAACCAGATAATATCTGAACTTTCTACTTTATTTTTTCTATTTTGCTACTACTGATATGTCTCACATTAAGACAATGTGTTTTAAGTGTGGGGGGATGTGTTACAGTTGTTTCTACTATTTTTCATGATTTTTGTAAACCAATTTGATGTCAATTGGATGTTTAATAAAAAATTTTCAAATTTATTTACGCTATGCATTTTTATTGCAACGAGGTTATTCTATATTCTTTCTTCTTCTTCTTTACACTAATTTCTTCTTTATGACTTTATGATTTAGAAAATTCTATCAAACTCAATACTTTTTATACAATCAATTTTGATTAATGTTTAACTTAAGGTATGATTAATGGAATTTCTAGATATTTAGCTTGTGAGATGATGTTATGCCTTAATTTGTATAAATTGCATGATTTGCTTGTAAGTATTTATGTAGTTTAATTTCTTCTTGCCTAGATGTCTTTTGCTTGAATATATATGCAAAACCAAGAAAAAGAAGAAAATTAAAGTATGCGAATACTAATATTAGCTAGTTTGGGTGGTACAACACTCAGACTCCTTAAGCAACTTGTGTATGGAGTCATTGGTGTTGAGAGAATTTGACCTTATTTAGGCCATTAAAAATTTGATAAAGATACATTTAAAAGGGATAAAATAATTTGATCTTTACTAATTAGGTTAGGTTAATCAGACCAAATGCCCCTTAAGTTTCTTTGATGTATGGAGTTGTTAACAATGGGAGAGTAACCCTCTTTCTAGGGTCGATTATGTATCTTAATTTATTAACTTTGAATAAAATTATTGAAAACTGGTTTTGCTGAATGCATTGAAAAATAGGGCAGTTGATGCTTGGTGAGATTGTGATTTTACTACTATATGCTTACTTACAATCAATTATTTACTTGAACATAATTTTTAATGGCTATGCAAAATTTTGTTTGGCTGAGATTCTTAGATTTTGTTATGAATGTCAAATTGTTAAGCTGTTTTGATTAATTGGTTATGCTTAAATGCTAAGAATGACTACTATTTTCCTTGACTCTTGGTGTTGTGATTGATTTGGTTTTGGATTTTGATTGAAGGAAAGGATTTGGAATGCTTAAGGGCAAGCATTAAGTAAGTGTGAGGGTATATGATCAAATACCAAATTACATATTTTTCATAAATGAAAAGGTTTATTTTATGTATAGAATTTGGCTAAAATAGTTGACTTGATCTTGTTTTTTATATTTTGCAGGTAAAAATAGTGTAAAGTAAAAAGATAGTTAAAATAATATTTTTACCTCTATTTTTATCAAAAGGTAAGATTCAAGTGCTTATGACCATGGCTTGTGGGTATAAGAAGAACAAAAATCTCTGACATCTAGCAATCGAAGCTGTTAAGTTTGAATTTTGTAATTCAGAAAGAGATCAGATTAGAAAAGCTAATTAGAAGATAGAATTATTATCTTAATTATTATTTATTTATTTTTATTAGCCTTTTCTATTTCTTTAAATGGGAGGCTTTGTTCTCATTATAGAGAATTCATTCATTTATCTCTTATGAATCATTTTTAGTTTTATTAATAAAATTTCTTTCTTTTATTTTGTGTTGTTGCCAATGATGTTTAGCTAGATAATTTTTGTTCCTAATTGAAAGTAACACAAATAATTCATTAAGAATCATGTGAGATCAAAATAGATTTAATTTTAATGGTATTTCACTATTCGCTTTAATTTGGTAAATCATAGAACCATTATAGTTCTTAGAAGTGTATAAATAGGGCATGTTGAACAAGTCTGATTTCTACATATTATTATGTGAGTTATTTGATCTGGAATTATCACTCGACTTATTAGAGTAGCAATCAAAGTATTAAGCAAACTAAAAGATGTTTAAATTTTTTTATGAGTTTTAGTGATCTAGTTTGAACATGGCAGAGCTGGCTCTTAAATGTTAACTTGAGTCGGGTTCTTTTAATTCTTTATGTGATTTTTGGAAGACTAAGTGTGAATATATTGCAACCATGTCTATCCAGGGATTAGATGCGATTATATGAGCTAATTCTTGATCATCTTAATATTAAGGAAAAATTGGTCCGTGTGAAGCCTTTCTTCAGTGTTTTATAATCAGCTTAGCGAATTTACCATTGGACTATATTTGAATCGATGATCATGATTTTACAATGAATATTTTTGTAAGCTTTTGATTAAGAAGTTCATAATATTGATTTTTCTCTAAATTAAATTTCACTATTTCTTTTATTTTTATTTCTCTCTGATTTAAAAAATATTTTAATTTTATTTCTTTGCAAAGGATCCTTTCGTCCCTGTAGGATCGACCTTTCTTCTACCACTACAAAAATTGTTATATTTCTACATTAATGAAGTAAGAATTAATTTGACAAATTTGACACCCGATCAATTATCATTTTATTACAATATTTGAATGATAATTATATATGAAATATATTGTAATCAATATATTATTTAAATTACATAAAAATTAATTAAATTTTAATGTTTTGTTAAAAGTTATTGTTGTTCAATTTTAGTATTTCAATTTTTTATTTTGATATTTAATTCATCGATTATGATATTCATATTATTATCTCAAATGTTGATATTTTAATATTATTTTATATTTGAATGTTCAATCATGAATATCATATTTCAATTAATATGATTTAATTTTAATATATAATTTTATTTTTATGATGTTATTAATGATTACTTAATTATTTTTTTAATAAAATGAGTTTAATGTAGTTGTAATAAAGAAATATAATGGTGAATACATGAAAATTAATATGTAATCAATAATACATTAGTTTAGGTATATTTAATTATAGAGATGTTCGTACATATATTACATAAAAAATTTAATTATCCAAATAATATAATAAAAAAAATGATGTAATTATCATTATATTATGCCTCATATTAGTTTTTGATGTAAGCAAAAATGTATGTTTTTGATATTCTTACTCTTATGTTTTTTTAACATATTTTTACTACTTTTTCAACTTATTTCTTATATATTTCATGCATTTTCATATACATTTTCATTTAGCATAATTTATTTAGTATTTTAATGTTTTCTTTGCATTTTACATATTTTATTCCATTAATTATAGGATTTTACATTAGTTGATCATATTATTATATTTCATACATAATAATCATTAATCATAACCTTATCTTATCATATTTTATGTTTAAATATGTTAGTTCATGCTATTATAGGTTTATATGACTCATTATAGCATGTTTTAAATGTTTTAACTCAACTTGAATTGAGTTAGAGCAACTTGATTCAAGTTTGTCTTAAAATGTTAAAAATCTTTATGAACTTACCCAACTAAACTCGATTTGGGTCCTCTGCACTATCTTAAAACAAAATTTAGTTGTAAAGTGAAGGCTTTTGGATCAAAAATAGAGGGCTATGATTAAAGTATCATTTAGGTTTCTTTCTAACATTTAAATAAATCATTTTAATTAGGTTTTTGGGAGATGGATTCATCATTTTCATCCATCTACCATTTTAATTTCATTTAATTATTAGAATGATTGATATAAATATGAGTATGGATTACCTAGGAATAAAAATTTAGCTCATAAGGATTAATTTTGGATAAAAGTGATTAATGCATTTTAATTAACTAATTAATAGAATGAAAGTCAATAATTAATTAATTTTAATATGTTAGTTAGACCTTGGAAAAGCTAGTTAATATGTTTGTTATCCACCTTCACATAAGTTTCATTTCATTTAATATTGATTGTCATTTATTGACCATATCATATCTCATTTGAATATTCAACCATAATAATTGGAAATTGCTAGAGATATCCTTTTTTTAATTTTAATTGTTACTTTATCCTTTATTTAAAGTAGTTTAACATAATTTTAATCTTTATTTAAAAATCTACTTTTAAATCTCTAGTTAACACATAACCAATTGAAACTAATAGTCAACACATCTATCCTTGTAGTATCGATATCCTTTACACTACGATTGCGATTCGTATACTTGTGGAGATGTATTTTATAAGATAAATAATTATAAATTTACAACTTTGTGAGCGCCAGTTTCTGCTGGAGCCCAGAGCGAGGCTTGCGAAAGTCACGGACCGGGGACCACACTTGGAGCGAAAGGCAGTCTTCCTAAGGGGCTCCCTTAGGGTATGATACGGACTCGAAAGAGTCGCAAGGAGTCACCACCGGATGGTTCCGGATTGGTCCAACCGACCCATAGCATGAGTGCTAGTTAGACCCTTCAGAGATTGGGTTCGGGTGGTGGAGATCTATTCTATGAGTTTCCAAAGTCAATTTTACCATTATAGGTGGAATTAATTGTCCTAAGCAGGCAAGCATGCGAGCGTAATTGTAAGCACACAGCGCGTCCTATGGTTTTAGCGTTTGCAAGGTTGCATGTAAATGACATATAAAGCTATATGGCATTTGGATGGCATGGCATATGCATGACATGTGATATAGCGATAAAAGTAGCATGGCATATGCATGTCATGTGAGCATGTATGACATATCATATGCATGATATGGCAACCTAATATGTAAGCACATATTATAACAAATAAGCATAGGAAAGAGCGTATGCGCAAGCGTTATGCGTTAACGTTTTAGTGTTTATTTTAGTGTTTAGGTGTATAGCGTATGCAATGCATATGTATTGTGAATGGCATGTCATATGCATGACATGTGAAGTGGTGCATGGCATCGTATAATGATATATACATCTATGCATATCTTACTTCATGCATGGTACATGCGTATGACATATCATATGTATGATATGTGTGATGGTATAATACATGACATATGTATGGCATACCAAATGCGTGGTATATGGGATGTTGCATGACATGGCGTATGCATGACATGTTTGTATATGCGTGACATACCAAGTGCATGGCATGTGAAATGATGTACGACATGGCATATGCATGACATGTGTAGTAGAATGTGCATGTGTCATGTGGCATGACATTTGAAATGTTAAACTATAATATGGCATATATGCATGGCATGTAAGGTGAATGACATATTATACATGTGATGTATAATTATGTATGGCATACTATATGTATAGCATGTGACGTGGATTATAACATAGCATATGCATGACATGTTACATGAATGGCATACCATATGCATGGCATTTGAAATGATGT